>JAGFNQ010002240.1:548610-593272 GCA_024364735.1 Boesenbergia rotunda | reverse complement strand
TTGCTCTCACGCACCCACCGGATCGGGTGCCGATCGGGCGTGGCGTTCCACGTTCGGTCGGGCCCGGTCGGGCGTGGCGATCCACGTTCGGTCAGGGTAAGTCGGACGATGTCCAGGCTCTTGCTCAAAGACAAACATGATTCATCATCTTTTGGCAATACATATCGGCGATCCAGGGTCTACAGCCTGACCGAGCGAGATCACTGGATCAGGTTGTGCGCCGAGCCGAATATCGTCTCTAAGTCGAAATACTGATCTAACTAAGCTATGTTCCCGAGTCGAGGAAAAAGGCCGGGATCGGAAGAATGACAGCGCGAATCGCCCGAACGCTTAACACTTAGCTAAATTTTTGAGTGGAACTAAGAGATCGAACTAAGGAAACTCGGATGAACACCCCGGGCATGGCTCCTCATGTTCTGAAAAACAAAAAGAATGTTAGATCAGCTTGATAGAGTTGAAATAGTCGGGCCCGAACACACAAGCCAACCGGGCTTAGTCAAAAAGGATAATTCGTTGAGGTCGAGATAAAGCCCTAAGTCAAGATACCAACCCGACCAAACGATATGCCTGGGCCCCAGGCAAAGACCTGAATGAAAGATCAAGGGATTAGATGCGCCGAGCTTCCCACACTTAGCCGATTTTTCGATCCGACCTGAGGGAGTTTATTTTACGATAATGATTTATGCATCCCGAGCAACCCATACTCGGTAGAGTGGGGGTATATGCATCGTGGTAGCAGCCTTCGGCAAAAGGGGAAAGTGCATCAAGCAAAACGACACTTAGCGAAAATCTCACATGACGAAAATAGCGAGACGAAATGAAGGAAAAGAAAAGCTCGCAGAAATAAACTAAGGCTTGAGGCCATTACAAAATCAGGCCTTGAAGGCCAAGTCAGGGAGTCAAATATCATTACAGGAGTTTGAGAAATTAAGGACGAGAAGGAAACGGGCTGGGCACCAGCTCGGACAAAAGAAGGTCGGGGCCGCCGACCTAAGTAAGCTTCGGAAAGATGGTCCTAGGTAAAGGGAGGAAAGGCATCTTCAGGAATCGATGCCTTAATCCGCCTCAGCATCACCGCATCTGGGGGAAGGTCCTCGGGAAGATGGCCGGCCTCAGTTAATTGCTGGATGACGCCTATGGCTCCGTACTTAATCATGCCGCCAGTCCGCTCAGAAATTAAATTCAGGAAGGAGTCTGACTGAATGTAGGCTACTCGGGCGGCTTCAATCCGAGCCGACTCGCCGGACTTATAATCCTCCAGTTCCTTCCTGAGTCGGGCAAGCGCACCTTCTTGTCCCGAGATGGTGGTTTCTCGAACGGCCAGTTGCGCCTCTTGGCCCACTATCCGCATCTCCAAACCCCGCATTGTCTCTAGCTGGGCAGCCAGCTCTGTTTCTTTGTTTTTCAGGGCGAGCTGGGTTTGGTGATGGGCTGCATCCGATTCCTTCCACTTCTGGTGGAGTCCCTTAGCATCGGTGGTCATCTTGGCCAAGTCAGTATGGGCTCGTTTATATCGGGACTTGAGGGTCTTATTTTCGCCATCCAGGTGAGCCACCCGACTAGTTAGGCGAGCTGTCTCCGCCGCTGACTGAGACATCAGCCTTTGCTCTTCCTCCGAGCGAGCCTCCAACTCAGACACATGAGACCGCAAGGCGGTTATCTCCGAGCCAGTTGGTCCAGACCCGGATCACCCGAGGGGAGGTTGCTCTGCGCCACTCGGGCTTCCAGGTCTCTTACTCGTCTCTCAGCCTCCCGGCGCGCTCGGGTGTTGTCTACCAACGCCCGGCTCGCCGCATGACTCAGTGCCCATTGCTGCATAGTGAAATGAAGGCCATGAGTATAAACACAGACAACCAAAGAAGGGGAAAAGGTACCTGAGTCATTCCCGTGAAGAAGTGATCGGCCAGAGTAACGGCGTCCATTGTAAAAGACGCTGCCCATCCCTCCTCCCAGCCCGAGACTAGGTTATCATGCAAGTTCAATGGCTGGGGCTGGACGGTCGGAGCCAGAGCAATAGCTGAAGGCACTTGAACGTCCACAGTAGACCTCGGCGGAGAGTTTATGGACAAAAGGGCTTCCGCTGCGTCTGTATGGGCAGTGCTCGACCGAGAGACGGAGGGATGGGGCACGGACCTCGAGGTCGATGCACCGGAAGGTATTGTCGCAGGAGTAGGAGGTCGGGCCGTTGGCCAAGGTGCTATCTGGGCCGGAGCCCGAGGGGCAGATAGAGGAATCGCAGGGGCCAGAGCTGAGCTGGGGGTCGGGAGTTCAGGGCTGGCCGCAACCTGAGCAGGGCCAAAGGGCGGTGTGGCTTGACCTTCCACGGTTGGTTCGGGAGACGAGGATATATCCACGCGGGGAACCAACCGGCGGCGTTTTCGGACCAAACCAGAGGAAGTGGCCGGGTCCGTTTCTTCTCCTTCTGCCTCAGACGGGGCGAAGGTTTCTTCACCTGTCGCCTGAGTGGTGACCCCAGCCTCTTCAGTCGGGAGATCCTCTCCAGGGTCGCTGGCAGCAACTATCGGCGGCTCAGGATCGGAGGCAACAGCAGTAACGGGTGGCGCCGCACGAGCAGCTGCCAGCTGGGCAGCCAGAGCCCTCATAGCTTCATCCTCCCGATCCAGCACCGCGTCAACCCTAGCGCTGAACATGACTTCGGCTGCACGGAAGAAAAAGTCTTAGTTAGCATTAATAAATTTATCGAGTGAGGGGGAACATACCAAGGGTGCCAGACAGCTCCGCGGGGACTTGACTCAGTTGGAAGAGATACAGTATGCCCTCGACCAATAGCTTGCCCGCGTGATATCGAGCTCCCCCGAGCTTGGAGACTGCCGACCGGTATCCGGGTTCCGAACGGAGGTTCTTAGGTAGCTGAGGATGATCAGGTAAATTTTCCACCCAAGTGGTAGGCCAGTTCGGTCGAGGGAAGGATTGGATATAAAAGAAGTGGGACTTCCAGCCCTTATTGGAAGAAGGGACTTTCTCTAAGAAGGCCGAGTTAAAGCGGGCTTGGAAGTAGAAATTGCCGGGCTCTTGCTTCTTGAGGTAATAAAAGAAATGAAATACCCGAGGTTCTAAGGGAATTCTATGGACGGTGAAGATAATCACAGTTCCGCATAGAATTCGGATAGAGTTGGGGGCCAATTGAGATAAGGAGATCTGGAAGTAGCGACAGATCTCTCGGAAGAAGGGATGCAGAGGAAAACGTAGGCCGGCTGACAATTGATCGGTGAAAACGGTGAAATAACCCAAGGGAGGCTTATGTGCCCGACCCCGACGGTCGGGCAGAATTACAGAATGGTCTTCGGGGATCCGGTATTCTATACGTAAGGTTTCTGCCTGACCTAAAGTAAGAGAAGACCGGGTAGATGAATACCAGGGCTCGGGGGGTGTAGACGGAGGTGCGGAAGATGATGCCATCAAAATAAAATCAGAAGAGACACGACAAGGGCTCGGCAAAAAGAAAGAGTACCTAGAAAACGAGGTTTGCCGGAAACACCGTTCGTCGGAATCGAGGAGGTCAGGCGGCGGAGGTCGGACCAGAATCGGATGAGAAAGCGAAGGTCAGAGTAAAAAGAGGCGAAATGAGGGGGGCAAGCCTATTTATACTATGGATAAAACCAAGAGGACCGTCCGATGAAGAAAAGGAAAAGGGCGGGATAAAAGCCTTGCCGTCCGATCCTTGTCATTTCCCAAACCTCGAGGCTTTACTCGCGCGACGCCCAGGCCACGCCGGTGACGTTTCGTTGCTCAAGAAGTCCAATCGGGAAGCGACACACGTCCTCATATTAATGAGGATTTGACTGGGGATATGGCATTAAAAGGAAGGATTAGCCGTACGAGGGGACGCGTGATAAGACAAAAAAAGGAGGCAAGCCGACCGAGTAGGGAGCCTAGTCAGTCGGATCTCGCTCCTCCTTCGACTAGACTTGAGAGGGAGGCTTGTGATCCGGGCGTATGATTTTTTAGAAAAATCGAGGGCTCGGTCGGGTTCGATTGCTGATCTGAACCGGTAGTGAGTAGGCCAGGGTGAAGATCGCCTCAGGGTCGATCATTTGAGGTCGGGACCCCCGAGGTCAGTCGTCCGAGGTCGGACCCCCAGGCCCGGTCACCCGAGGTCGGGACCCTCGGGGTCGGCCATCCGAGGTCGGGACCCTCGAGGTCGGTCATCCGAGGTCGGTCATCCGAGGTCGGGACCCTCGGGGCCGGCCATCCGAGGTCGGGACCCTCGAGGTCGGCCATCCGAGGTCGGGATCCTTGAGGTCGGCCACCTGAAGTCAGGATCCTTGAGGTCTGTTATCCGAGATCCGATACTTGTAATCACATGGAGACGACCAGACAACTGCGAGCCTCTCTTATCGCTCGAGCTTTTCTTATTAGATATCCAAAAGACAATCCCCTCTGACATAATCATTGCCTGGCGAAGCCGCCAATAATTAAAGGGGAACCGAAGAGACATATTAGGCAATGTGTCAGGCGTTTATGAGGGTCAGGCGGCTACGGCAGTTTCACAGCATTAAATGCGGCCGTCAATATCACCATCTGAGAACGGACCATCCCTTAATGAGATTTGCCAGCCCTGACACAGCAGAGAGTTGCCTCTCCCCTATATAAACCCCCCTGGGGCTTCAAAGAGGGGATCGCTGCCATTTTGCAACCACTCCACCACATTGAGAGCTCGATTTCGGTCCGACCTCCCAAACTATAGCAGACCGGGTCGGCTTGGTGAGACCGAGGCATCCGAGAGAGAACCGATCTTCGCTTGTCGACAGGATCAATATATATAGAGGTTATGCTCCACGCCTATCCATGAGCACCTAGTGTTGGACACCCATCCGTGAGCACCTTGTGAGCATCCAGTGTTTTTTTTTATTTTTAATTTTTTTTTACTTTCTTTAGCCTAAATACTAAACCTTTAAAAAAAAATTAACACTAGGTGCTCATGGATAAGCGTGGAGCATAACATATATATATATATATATAAAAAGAGAGAGAGAGAGAGAGAGAGAGAAGGGAGGAGGGGATGATACCTTACTTATCTTAAGCCGCTCACCCGATGCGCAACATGTATAATTTTTTTTAAGACTAAATACTATACCCTAAATTCTAAAGCCAAAATCTTAAATGGCTAAATCCAAAGTTTAAAGTGTGTGTGCGCGCATGCACCCACCAATCCTAATAAAAGTTCCAACAATTAGACCCATTGACGTTAAAGTTGGATTTGCTACCTTGAACTCATTTATCTTAAAATTTTAAATTAAATTATCCCAAATAATATCACTACCATTAATAAATCGCAAAGATAGATTATCTAGCATTTGATTTGACCTTTTTAAAAAATTCTCAGATAATATCAGTTACACCTTTAGAAGTATTTGGTCTTTAAATTTCCCTCACCTTGAAATAGAATGATTTAACATATGTCTTCTATATTTATTAAATTAGGATATCTTTTTCTCCGATTGAAATATAACAGCGAAGGGGCACTATTATGATGAAACTCAAAAGAGTGTTTTTAAGTTGGCTTACTTCTGCTAGATAAAATTGGTTTCTGGCCACTTGATTTACTTTCATGATGTCTAATTAATGAAAATTTGTGATTATTATTACTAGCATTCTTCTTTTTTCTCTTAGACATGTTCACTGAAGTCTGAACCTTTGTGTGCTGTAATGCAGTTGTCATTGACAAGTTGATAAACACCAACAAGGAGATTGAAGCTATTATTTTGTTCATTATTCTGGTTTAAGCTATCGTTTCCCCCCTGAATCCCTTCTGAAAGAGTATCACCAAGCCTCTAGGAGAAAAGCCAGTTCCATATCAAAGGATGGAAACAATTCACCTGCTGCTTTGGTATACTACCCAAATTCCTTATTGAGATTCTATTGGTTTATTGGTATGAGAAAGGTTGAATCTTGTGTCTATTGAGCCATCTTTATTAAGAATTTAATTGCATCCTGTTTTAACGAAAGTGATTCAATGTCTTCTAGCGAGAGTCAAACAATGCAGAGATGACTGCCCTCAGATCAATAATCAAGTGTGTGAAGAGTTGCAACCTCGAGTCGAAGTTCAGCACCAGTGAGTTGAGATGGCAGCTTGCGAAATTGGAGAAAGCAGATGGGAAGAAGCCTGCAGTTTCAAAGAGACCTGTGCCAATTGCTGGAACAGGAACGGCTTCAACTTTTCCTGCTAAAAAAGCGAGAACTTCAAATGCACCTTTTGCTTCATTCAGTCAGAACTCGGCTGCCGCATCCCATATCCCACCAGCTCATCATGCTTATGGCTTCCCAGGCCAAGGTGGATCTGATGGCCGTGCTTCTGCATCTTATGCTACTACAGGTCGCAGGCAGAGTCCATCCACTGCGACTCAATGGTATTATATGGACGAGCTCCCAATTTCGGATCTGCCATTAGTCATGGGGGACATGATTACCCATCGGTGACGCTTGGCCAGCCATCATATCCCCACTGATTCTCTCTCGTCATGTGTATGGCGACTAACGATTCACGGAACTACACGAGTCTGTTTACTTGCACTAGTTGTCAAACATGATCCATGGCTGCAAGTATTTCTGTTGTACGTGGTCTTGCTGCAGTGAAGGATTATTACAGTAGTAGGCTTTATAAAATTATTTTTTTATTGTATAATTAGTTTTATATTGATTTTTGCTGTTGAATTATTTTCACTTAAGTGACAAATATGATATGAATGGGTACCTCTAATGACAGCATTTAATTACATCTTTGTTGCACCCGCTTCAAATGTTTGTTAATTCATTTGTTTTGGGTGCCCCGGACATAATCAATTGTGGAATTAGTTAATTGAAATTTCATTGGCGAAATCAACTGTTTTATTAGCCTATCATTTATCATGATATGTAATTCAATTACGCTGGCTATCTACTACTAGACTCATGAGTCATGTCTCCTCTGAAAACTCAAGCAAGAGTGGATTTAAGTAATTGAGGCAATTAAATAATTAAAAACTAAGAGTAATTAATTAATTGAATGAGCAAATCAATTCATTATATTATATTATTTAAATGTGTTAGTATTTGATTGTAATTTGTAGTGCGAACTCTATATTTTAATATTCTAAATTTGTTGTCCCAATCTTAATTTCTCCCACAAGACAAAAATTAAGGCTGCATTTCCCCATTAGACGAAGATAATTCATGGCATTAAACTCCTCATAAATCCAATTCCTAATTTTGATTCAAATAGCCATTATTCCTTCCTTAATATCAAAATTTCGAAAATCTAAAAATTCACGACGTTCATCTTTTCTACCATTTCAAACTTCATGCCATTCATGATCCAAATCATTTACCATGATTAGGGTGCATGGAATCTGCAAACAAATCTCTCCTGGATCTGCAATCTCTGCAGCAAATCTACTGTATAAATCTCCACTCAGAGAAGAGAGAAATCCGGTTTAAGAAATGGGAAAGAACAAACCTACGAGTTGCGTCCCAAGGCCAAGCAGGCCGCCCGCCAGTAAGCCTGCTATCCGTCTATGGTTGACGTCGCGAAGCAGGCTCGTCCAAGGCCCCTCTTTCGCCGACCGGCGAGGCGCCGCCGCCGGTGGAGCATCTGCCGCCGTAAAGCCCTCCCACGTCGACCGTAACCTCCTCGAGAACTTCCCCTCTGTTTTCGGTGGCCGCGGCGGGGGTGAACGCGACGAGCGTGAAGAAAAAGACAGACACGACGGCGATGGCCGCGACGACGATATCTGTTGGAGCTACTACATCTCGCGGCCCACGGACGTGTCGCCGCGGCTGACGCTGCCGTCTCCGCGCGCGGTGCAGGCGTCGGAGCGGTTTTTCGTGCCGGTCGGCGCGGCGAGCTCACTGGTGGAGGAGGCGCGGCTCTCGGAGGCGGCGGCGGAGAGCGGCGGGGAGGCGGTGGTGAGGTTCTCGAACGAACCGTACGAGGACTTCCGTCGGTCGATGGAGGAGATGGTGGTGGCGCAGGGGCGCCGGGGGACGCCGGACTGGGAGTTCATGCAGGAGCTGCTCTTCTCCTACTTGGAGCTCAACGACCGGAGCGTCCACGGGGACATACTCAGGGCGTTCACCGATCTGACGGCCAGCATTCGCTGCGCGACTAGCACTACCGGCCTGGATTTGATTTCCGACCACCGGAAAAGGCAGAATCGCTCCGTACGTCGGGGAAACAGAGGTTTCTAATCAAATCCGATTGAATTGGTTTCCCTGTTGCTGTGCGCTATCAAATTTCTTACTGGCGCTTTGAATTCCTTTGGTTAACTTCAGTTGATAGCTAAAGCTCTTTATCCACGCCGCCAATCTCATCGTCTCCAATCAATTGCATGATCTTGTGTACGTTGTTGTGCTGTCGCTGCTCTCGCTGGTCCTAAGTAGGAAAGCTGGCTTTATCGGCGATCTTGACAGAAGAGACATGTCATGGATTAGATTCGAGACTGCTAAGTTGCAGCTGGATTAACTGTCTGCTCATTCTGGACACTGTTCAATTCTGATGCGCAATTCTTGCTATCAGTACTAAGTTAAGCTTGAACAATGTAGAAGTATTAAAAATAAATTCGATCTTATTTAAATCGATTTTAAAAAAAATCAAATTTGGCTAGGAAATTTTCGGATTCGAGTAGGAAGATTTTTGGGTTAAAATTTTTTGGGTCGGCATCCGATTGATCTCGGTTGATCCAAGTTGATTTGAATTAAGGAGTTAGTGTGTGTTTCGAATTAAATCAAATTTTATTTTGAAAATTAAGATATTTTTATATTTATTAATAATATGATAATTATAGAGTATTAAGATAAAAAATAAAAATGAAGAATTATAAGGAAAATAATCAAAAGAAGTCTTTTGAATTGGATTATGATTGGTCTAATTTAGATTCGAATTTTAGATTGTATTCGGGCTCGAATCAAATTCAAATTAAGATTTTTTTAAAAAAATAATTCTAATTTTATTTGAATCTAATTCGATTCATAAGATTTTTTTAAAAAATAATTCTAATTTTATTTGAATCTGATTGGATTTATCTAAATTGACACCCATAAAACTATGTCTATGAGTTCCTTTGGGTATGTAACAGATGACCAAGGAAAAATACTGCTTGTATAATTTTTTCAATAAAAAATGTCCCCACCGCATGAGTTGTTATCATAGTGAAATTTATAATTAAATTTTAGCAAAGTTAAGTGTCTATCTTTATCATATGTTAATTATTGCCTGTGTTAAAAAAAACTTACAATCTTTCAATTATAGACGTGGAAAAAAGTTTCAAATTGTTTTAGTTTAGGAAGATGATGCTGGTGATAGCGCCTGGCTAATTTTGAGATAAGCTTGAGGCGACCGCATAAGTCATTTCTGTCTCATCCTCTGAGGCTATGTTTTCTTTGGAGGAGAGAGAAGCAAGGGGAGGATAAAGTAGAAGAAATTAACACAATTATTAATTTTATTAACCTTCTAATTCACAGTAGTCTCTGACATTAAATTATAAAATAAATTTAAATCAATTAATGAACTGGCTATTGTCTCACCTCACTAATATAAAACAATAATTATATATCACTAAAAGTTTAAAAAAAATATTTTAATAGTTTTTAGTCGAATTGATCTACAATTTAGTTCAATTAAATATTTTAATTGTTGTTTTGGTGTTTTCTCCACTCCATCTCCATCTCCATCTCCATCTCCATCTCTTTCGGGTAGAAATTTGATACTTAAAAAATAATTAAAACTAAATATAATTTTGCAAAAAAAAAAAATTGAAATGCTATCAATCAATGAAAGTCATAATTTATTTCAAAAACGAAATCTACATTTCACGTAGAATATAGATGAATTTAGACTATTAATTTATTCAAAACCGATTACGAGTGAATACGAAATTAATTGTTTAAACTTAGCCCAAAATTTGCATAAAAGGAAATAGATGTGGATTAGTCCCACATCTAAAATTTTTGAAAGGATTTACTTCCTTATATGAGTCTCTGAAACGTCAGATCAAATCTGGTGGCTGAAATCAAAGGGAGATTTGAAAGGTTACAACCTACAGATCTTATGATGAGATCAAAGGGCTATTTGAAGGGTTACAACCCTTCAGATCGAATGACCCAGATTAATCCTAAACCAAAAACCACGGGCGCACTTGCGTAATGGACGCTTTTTTAGCGCACTTTGCACTTCGCATCGTCGCTGCGAGCCCGCCACGCACACACTTGCGCAATGGGCTCTTTTTTAGCGCACTTTGTACTTCGCATCGTCGCGAGGAGCATTAAGGAGCTTAAATTTATGCTCCAGGTGACGTGGCGCTCGGGTGATGTGGTATATGATGTGGCAGTGCCTGCGTGACACTCAGATAGAAGGAGAGAAATGTCTGGACCGCTGACTGGGTAAACAAATGACAACCGTTGGATCGAAGATGGGTGTTGGATCGCAAGTGATGCGATCTGGAGTGTTGATCGTGAAGAGTCGCGATCTGACTGTTGGTAAAGAGAGACCTGATCTGAAGCGTCAGATCAAATCTGATAGCCGAGATCAAAAGGAGATCTGAATGTTGTAACCATTCAAATCTGATGGATGAGATCAAAGGACTATCTGAAGGGTTACAACCCTTCAGAGCGAACGACCCAGATTAATCCTAAACCAAATATCACACCCACTCACCAAAGGGTACCTCACCTCTTCCCTTGTATAAATAGAGTCCTCTAGATGATGGATTCATTCATTCATTCATTCAATCATCAAAGTCATTAGCATTCATCTCATCGTGTGCATCCAGAGTCCGAAAAGCCTACGAGAAGGTTCGCTAGTCTTGATATTTATAGTGCTGCTATTTCGAGGCATCATCATTGTATCTTGGGAAACGAATTGCTGCTATCCATGATCACATGTAGTGGAGCAATATCGTTTTACGAAGATAGTGTCCAACACTAGTCTTGATGAAATAATATCAATTTGCATCTTCTTGGCAGCTTACCCGAACGATGCCCCCCAACGATCGTAAAACGATATTGTGCAATTATTATAAAATAATTAACGTCACCATGACACAAACCGGAGACCTTCTGTGTGTTAATCTGACATGGTAACCAACTACACCACGCCCACAAAGTTAAGAGCCTTGCACTCTATAATAAAGTTATTATGTAAATTGATATGACATTGATCGACGACGTTCTGACTGTCGTTCCACACGGAGAGAAGCCAGAGAAATTCAAAGGAGCCGACTTCAAACGATGGCAGCAGAAGATATTGTTCTATCTGACAACGCTAAACCTCGTACGGTTTTTGCGTGAAAACCCACCAACCATTAAGGAAGGTGATTTTTTCTAGCCATTAAGGAAGGTGATGCCAACAGCAAGGATGCATGCGATGCATGGTTGCATGGAGATTTCTTATACCGCAACTACGTTCTCAATGCATTGGACGACACGTTGTATAACGTGTATAGTCTGATGGAGATGACAAAATCTCTGTGGGAATCACTAGAGAAGAAAAATACAAAACAAAAAATGCCGGATTGAAGAAATTCATCGTTGGCCTATTTTTAGACTTTAAGATGGTGGATTCCAAGAGTGTGACGTCTCAAGTCTAAAACATGCAATTGATACTGTATGATCTGGATGCCGAAAGCACGAAGCTAAACGAGTCATTCAAAGTAGCCACGGTAATTGAGAAACTTCTTTTGTCATGGAAGGATTTCAAAAATTACCTCATGCACAAGCAAAAGGTGATGAGACTTGAAGAACTGATCCTGAGGCTCCGAATAGAGGAGGATAATCGAAAGTTATTCGACTATAGAGGAACGAAGCAGGCCATCGACAAGATATCTAACATGGTTGAGCCAAACGCCAAGAAGCCGAAGCAATTCAAGAAGAAGAATCAAGGTAAGAAATTCAAGAGCTCGTGCTACAACTACGGAAAGCCAGGACACCTGTCCAAAGGTTGTAGACGCCCGAAGAAATTAAACCAAATAAGAGTCAGAAGGATGCTGCGAACCATGTCGCAACTTCTGATGATAGGCTCCCCGATTTATCGGAACTGGATCTCACCGCGGTCGTGTTTAAAGCCAACATGGTGGTGGACGACCCGAAGCAGTGGTGGATCGATACTAGAGCAACACGTCACATCTGTTCGGATAAGACAATGTTCTCCAAGTATACTCCGACAAGTGAAGAAAGCTCTATATGAGCAATTCCACTATATCGCCGATTGTCGAACTCGGGAAAGTTGTCCTGAACATGACATCTAGGAAGGAGTTAACACTCATTGATGTGCTCCACATTCCCGACATTAGAAAGAACTTAGTTTCTGGTTCGACACTTGTTAAGGTCGGCTTTAGACTAGTGTTCTCGTCAAACAACTTTGTACTTACAAAGAATAATGTCTTCGTAGGTAAGGGATATTTAGAACAGAGTCTGTTTAAAATGGTTATAATGACTGTACACCGTGAATTTGATGGTAATAAAATAAAAGCTTCCAGCTACGTTGTTGAGTGTTTTAATTTATGACATGATCGACTTAGACATGTTAATAATAATACTCTGAAACGTCTCATCAAATTAAATTTATTACCAAACGTCAATGTTGACGAAACACACAAATGTAAAGTGTGTGTGGAAGCTAAGATGACGAGACCGCCTTTTTATTCGGTCGAAAGGTCAACAATGTTGGGACCGGTAGACGAGCTAGAGGGGGGGGGGGGGTGATTAGCTTCGATTCGCTTGTAGATAATTTGTCGCGGCGGAAGACTTTAAGCAATCGCTAACACTTGGATTTTACTTGGTATCCACCCCGGCCGGGTGACTAATCCAAGGATCCACTCTCCTCACACTCTCATACACTATGAAAGTCTCCTTCTTGAGGTGGAGAAACCTCTTACAAGCTTTCACAAAGATACAACAAGAAACAAAGCAAGTACAAATGAAATCTTACAAGATTTACAATGAACAAGCTCACACTTTGCTTTCCTTGCTATCTTCAAGATTGTGATCGCCTCTAGAACTTTGGAAGTGCAGCAACACTAAGCCCCAAAGCTTCTCTTGAAATGACGTAGAAGGAGGAAGAAGAGATGCGCTTCAAACCTACGTGAAAACCTTTATACCCGACGCCTAGGGTTTATGAATCGATTACCCAATCAATTACCACGTAGGATTTAGCCGTTCAACGGCTAGTTTTCGAACCGTAATCGATTACCCAATCGATTACGAGTGTCCTGAATCGATTACCCAATCGATTCAGAACCCTTCTGTCTCTTCGCACAAACTACCGTAATCGATTAGCCAATTGATTACCGATACCCTGAATCGATTGCCTAATCGATTCAGGGCTCTTCTGTCCTCTCGCGCAAAACCGCCCTAATCGATCACCTGATCGATTCACCCAATCGATTACCCAATCGATTGAGTCCTAACCTAACTTGTTTCCACAAGCCTAGGTTTCCCTACCAAGTGTCCGGTCAACCCCGTTGACCAACTTGGATTTCTTCTGCCTAGTTCCCAACTAGGACTTAACCTGATTCCCCACCAGGTTTGCCTAACCCTCGAGTTAGGTCTAGTCTCTCGGTAGACTTCCACCTTGCCAGCATGCGATCTTCCCGATCCATCTGGACTTCACCTAGTCCCACTAGGTGTGCCTAGTCCCACTAGGTCTTTTCCCTTGCCAGCGTGCAATCTCCCCGATCCACCTGGACTTCACCTAGTCCCACTAGGTGTGCCTAGTCCCACTAGGTCTTTTCCCTTGCCAGCGTGCAATCTCCCCGATCCACCTGGACTTCATACGACATTCAAACATCATATGATATTCAAACATCATTATCAAATATCGAAACATCTAACCTTAAGCTTTCTAAGCTTACCAGACCTAAGCTCACCCGAGCTTAGTCAAACTAGGTCAACCCTGACCTAAACAAGATTGCACCAACAATCTCCCACAGACCTAAGCTCACCCGAGCTTAGTTAAACTAGGTCAACCCTGACCTAAACAAGATTGCACCAACAATCTCCCCCTTTTTGATGTTTGACAATATGTTTGAGAAAGACTAATCCCTATTAGCCTTTCAATCTCTCCCAAATTTCTCCCCCTTTGACACACATCAAACCTCTCCCCGAGAGTCTATATGGTCAAAGGCAAATCCAATGAAAGTCCCATACCTTTCATTTAAACCCATGCTCACCCATGAGCATTCACCATAATGAAGATTTCCAATCTTCATTCTTTAAAAAAAATTCAGGCACATGCTTTTAAGGAAGACCTCCTCCTCAAAACATGCTCTAAACCTCTATCATTGCACCAACAATGATTTAGGGAATTCCTAAAACTTTAGGAAATCTCAACTTGAGGTTTTGAGATTTTGGGATTCAAAACTTGAACCAAAACCCTCCTTAACCCTATAGTTTTCACCAAAACTATCCCTCATGTGATTTCACAATGAAATATACCCAAATATACTTATAAAAGTAATTTAAGGGTCTAGGGATTGTTAGGTTACTCAAAATTAGGTTATTAGACTGAAAATAGACAGTTTCAGTCTCACCAATCGATTGGAGTGGGGAACCAATCAATTAAGCTGTTCCTTAATCGATCAACTGATCGATTACGGCTGACTGTAATCGATCACCGGATCGATCACGCGAGCTTCTGTGCTCACAAAAAGACCTACCAATCGATTGACTAATCGATTGGTTATGGTCCCAATCGATCACCTGATCGATTGGGAGTTTCTGAAAATCTGAAAACAATTTCAGGCCGAATTTCAGAAACCCCTAAATAATTCTACAAAATTCGAAAAATCTTGAAATTTTGTGTAGTGATTATTTATGACATATACTATCATGGAAAAATAGTTTTCTATGAAAATAACCTTTCCTTCCAAAGATTGACACAAAATTGGAAACCATTGAAATATTTCAATGTTTCACTATATTTTGTATCCATTTCATCAATGGTGAGTGCTATCAAATGATAGTTTTCACCAAGATTTTCCATAATAGTTTTGAAATGTTTTTCAAAAACAATTTCCAACCATGTTCCTTGGGCTAAATGCACATGACTTGTACATTAGCTTTCCTAATGATTGGAGTTCATTTATATTTATGTTTTGATGAACCTAAAACTCAATTAGATGCACTTCATCAACATCTTGAGTTTTGTTCATCTTCCTAACACCTCACTTGTATCTAATGTGTCTCAAAAACACATACAAGTCAACTTATAATCTTAGTGAGATGTGAAAATCATGTTCTCCCTAAACTAAGGGTTCATGCTTTTCTATCTAGACATTTTAAACTTTGATCATCCACCTAGGATGTCAATTAATGCCAATGTCCTTAATTTCAATAAAAATTGAATTCATGCATGATAGTGACTGTGACATACATCATATGAGGATTTCCAAAAGAAAATATAGCTAGATGATGCATGCATGACATGACATGGAATATTTTCATAATAAAATGTGAATGATGGATCATGATGTCATGGCATGTGATAGGGCATACAAAGCATGACATAGAAGCATAAAAGAAAATACCTAGATTTCCTATCTAAGTATCAATAATTCATAGTTAAGCTATTGATAATCCTAACTTGCCCCTAATTTCCAAGGTAATGCCAAAACTCCCCAACTTGGCTTATCTTTGGATTCTAACCTAGTTGTGTCAATTTTTATTAAGTTCAATCTTCCAAAAATATAGTTTGGCACAAAATTTACTCCTCCTAGAGTAAGTAATTGATTCCTTCATTTTCAAGGGTAATACTTCCTTGAAAATGTCCCAAAGTGCCAACTTCATCAAGGTTAGGTTAACTACCCTTCCAATTTGAGTTGACACTCCCTAGACCTATCTAGGGTGTGGCAAACACACTCTTAGGAACCCAAAACCTATTGGTGCTCCTTGGGTGTTCTAGGTATTCACTAGGGATAACTTCCCTTGATACCTTCCTAATGACTTTTCTAGGCTTCTCCGAAGCCTTAGTCATGTTGGTCTTGTCTTGGTCAACCCTAGAGATAGCTTCCCTTGTGGCCTTGACTTGACTTCTTGACCTAGATTGAGTTCCATACCTATATGGAACTCAATGGTAGGATGGACCATCATCCTTGGTTTTAGGTTTGTATCCCAAACCTTTCTTACTCCTAGAGGGTCCTTGACTTCCTAAATCTAGATTTTGAACTTTTGATCCCTTAAATAGATTTTCTATTTTCTTAAGGGATTTTTCCAATTATCAAGTTTTGATCTCAAAACTTAATTTTCAACCATTACCTCATCAAAGCTTGGTTTTCTAAGATTGCCTTGGTGATTATTTTTCTTGGCCTTGGATTGGGTAGGTCTACCCTTAGATGATCTAAAATCTTCCCTATCCTTAGGGGTGGTAGACCTAGCATGGAGGGATCTATATTTTTCCCTAGGCTTTTCATACCTCCTATGTTCATGATAAATTGCATTAAAATGATAATGTTTATTTCTAGCATGCATATTATCATGATGAAAATTAGTACCATTACCTAATGGTGCCTTAGTCTTAACTTTGGAGGCTCCCCCTTGATTTGAGCTCCTCCTTTTTGCCTTGGTCGGATTCTTCCCCTTTGGACATTGATTTTGATAATGTCCCTTTTCCTTGCATGAGAAGTGTTAGTGATATGAGAGAAGTGTCCTAAGGCAATCGCCTTATGATGTAAACATTTATATTAATAAATGATAATTCACTATTTGAGTATACATGTTTTGTGTATTTGATTGGGATCTTAAACTCATCTACTGAATGTCCGCAATACAACTCACAGCATAAGAGAATTTGTGATAGGATCGCAACTTGTGATTATCTCTAAATGTGCAAATGTGAAGTATTGAAAATATCCCTAGTCGATGAATTGATAAAAACGGACACTATCAATTCTGTTGAGACTAGCATGGGTTATTCTCTAATCAGCTGATTCTCACTGGCTGTGACATTGGGATGTCCGGAGATAAACATGGATGCTAGTTAAGGGAACTAGTTCATTGGAGTGACTAGCTGTAAGACTTCATATGGGAATCTACATGTAGATATGTCAATGAAGATCTTACTGCGGCTTAAGTGCGATGTTCCTTTGACTTGCGGTGTTCAAGTCATCTTGGTCATGGAGACTTATACTTTGACATCTTAAGCAAGCATCTCCAAGGAGGTGTGGACCCAGGATGATCGGGTATAAGCCGAAGTGCCCGAAGATGTTTGAACAGCCTACAAAGGATTCACCACTCCTTGCGAGGAGATGTATACCCAGGCCTATCGTCGGATTGTTACTCAAAGCCTCTGGCCAGAGCATATCATGTTAAGAGTGCGAGTCTCTTAAATACATGAGAGTAATTAGAAATCCAAAGGACGAGAAAGACACTACTTGGGCTAGGTGTGACGTAGTCAGCCTAGTGGGGACTGACACCATAGACCGTGTCCTGAACCAAGTGGGTATAAGGTGGTGAAGGGAATGGGGCACGATTCATTAGAGCTGCTGAAGGGTTTCAGAATAATTTCTTCTGAGGTCAAACCGTTGATCTTTCGATTAATTGGGGATCATGATGTACTACTAGGTGCCACTCATGATCGTTCTATAATTAGTTAAATTATAGACGGCCAACATAAATCGAAAGCCTATTTAGTCACACGCACTACAAGTAATCCGAGGGATTTAAAACGAGTTGAAAATTGAATTTTCCGATCAAGAGAAATAAGTCGAATCTGAGTTAGTCAGAGGCGCAATGGAAGCTAAAATGGCTAAGTCTTTTGAAGGCTTTTTGGGCGAATTAAATGAGTTTAATTCGCGGCGGTTCGGGTTGGTTTGGCCGGCCAAAGAGGGTGTCAAAACCCCCTTTGGTGGCCGGCCACAATAAGAGGAGAAAACCAATTAATTTTGGTTTAATTAATAAAATAAATCTAGTGTGATTTATTTTATAAATTATGGATAAATAAATTTGTATAGAGAAATTTATATAAATAAAATTTATAGAAATTTATTCTTTTATGGAAGATTAAAATAATCCATGAATTGGTTTATTTTAATTTTATAAAATCAATTATGAATTGATTTTTTCATAATAAGAAAGTTTATAAATTTCTTATAAAAATTTATTCCATAATTTAAAGAGAAGAAGAATTAGTTTTATTATAAATTGGTTTATAATAAAGACTCAGTTTAAATGGAATAATTAATAAGAAAATTTATAAGATAAATTTCTTATAACTAATTCCGTTAATTCTGTTAATTCGGTTTAGAGGGAGACTTAGCAAAGGAGTTGCTACTATATAAAGGAACCAAAGGCTAGCCCTTATTCCTAACCAATTGAGTAATTGTTATTGGAGCTCTCCCTCTCTCTCTTCTCTTCTCCTCTCCCTCTCCCTCTCTTCCCATAGGGCCGGCGCCCACCCTAGCTCCCTTAGGGCCGGCGCCCAACCTACATCCAAGGAGGAGATGCCGTGAGCTTCAAGAAGAAGAAGGAGAACCCGAACACGAAGAAGAAGAAGCGGATAGCGACTCCTCTTCTCCTTCCCTTCTCCCCACCTAGGGACGGCGCCCATTGGAGACCTAGGGCCGGCGCCCCTTCCTCCATCTAGGGCCGGCTCAACTCCTCCAAGGCAAGGTGTTGCCGTGAGCTTCAAGGAGAAGAAGAAACCAACCAAGAAGAAGAAGAAGCGGATCACATCTCCCTCTCTCTCTCGGAATTCGATTCCGTTCTTGGTGGTTAGTTTCCTAACTCCTCTCTTGATCTTCTTAGTTGTGCCTTCCGAGAATCTAGTAGTTCTCGTCGGCACAAAACTCGTGACTTTGCGAAGTCATCCCGAAGAGAACTCGACGTGGACGCGAATAGAGGCGGAGCTTCCAAGGGACGCTACGGTTGGATCTCGTCCCTTACTTCGAGTTACGAGAGGTACTTGGTAAATTTGTTTACTTTTCCGCAAAGTTTTATTTTATGATTATGTCAACACAATGTAAGGTTGCATGCTAGATACGAAGTTAAAATAATTTAGAAAATTATTTTAATGCAAACTCTTCCGCTGCACGTAAAAATTTTGAATTTTACGAACTCGTATCCTTGTCGACATGCACCCGGTCCCAACAAGAAGCACACAATGTGCTTTTTATCCTTCCGTACAATGGGGCCGACCTCCTTTGGCTTCTCTTTGGTCTTGGGTGCCACTTGCACCTTTTTCTTGACCAAATTGGGACACTTACTCTTGTAGTGCCCTTTTTCCCTACATTCAAAGCAAATAATATGATCTTTATTTTTACAAATTGAAATTTTTATACCTTTGCTTGTAGGGGTGTGGCATGACTCTTCACTTGATCCGGAAGTAGATACTTCTTCTACTTCTTCCGGAGTCAATGACCTTTGCTCCCCCTCAATCTTAGAGGTGGAGGCTTCTTCTTTTTCCTCCTCTTCTTCATTGACCTCGGATGAAGATGTTGACGCTTTTCTTTGATCCGATGCTAATGGCACATTTTGCTCCTCTTCAACCCTTGAAGTGGAGGCTTCTTGAGCTTCATCTTCGGATGTTGAGCACCTCTCAACTTCCGAGTCCTCTTCACTTGATGAGTTTCCCTCTTCGGATTTGTCTTGAATTTGTACAGTGGAGGGATCTTCATGAAGCCTTGCCAATGTGCTCCAAAGCTCTTTGGCGTCTTTGAATTCTCCAATCTTGTCCAAGATGGTGCTTGGCAATAGGTTGACCAATAACTTGGTCACTTTGTTGTTGGCCTCACATCTCTTGATTTGCTCCTCATTCCATTTGCTTTTCTTGAGGAGCTTCCCCTTTGTGCTTGTTGGAGCTTCAAAACCCTCCATTAGAGCAAACCATTGCTCTATCTCCATCATGAAGAAATTTTCAATCTTTGATTTCCAAAGATCAAAATTCGCCTTGTCGAATGGTGGAGGTGCCCTTGTGTCATAGCCAAACTCCATTTTTGAAGTTAAACCCTTTTGATGATGACTTCTTGAAATTAGGGTTTCTTCCAACTTCTCCTTCTTCCTCTAGCTCTTGCCCTCTTGCAATGAGTCCAATGAAGAGCAACCTTGCTCTGATACCACTTGTTGGGACCGGTAGACGAGCTAGAGGGGGGGTGATTAGCTTCGATTCGCTTGTAGATGATTTGTCGCGGCGGAAGACTTCAAGCAATCGCTAACACTTGGATTTTACTTGGTATCCACCCCGGCCGGGTGACTAATCCAAGGATCCACTCTCCTCACACTCTCATACACTATGAAAGTCTCCTTCTTGAGGTGGAGAAACCTCTTACAAGCTTTCACAAAGATACAACAAGAAACAAAGCAAGTACAAATGAAATCTTACAAGATTTACAATGAATAAGCTCACACTTTGCTTTCCTTGCTATCTTCAAGATTGTGATCGCCTCTAGAACTTTGGAAGTGCAGCAACACTAAGCCCCAAAGCTTCTCTTGAAATGGCGTAGAAGGAGGAAGAAGAGATGCGCTTCAAACCTGCGTGAAAACCTTTATACCCGACGCCTAGGGTTTCTGAATCGATTACCCAATCAATTACCACGTAGGATTTAGCCGTTCAACGGCTAGTTTTCGAACCGTAATCGATTACGAGTGTCCTGAATCGATTACCCAATCGATTCAGAACCCTTCTGTCTCTTCGCGCAAACTACCATAATCGATTAGCCAATCGATTACCGATACCCTGAATCGATTGCCTAATCGATTCAGGGCTCTTCTGTCCTCTCGCGCAAAACCGCCCTAATCGATCACCTGATCGATTCACCCAATCGATTACCCAATCGATTGAGTCCTAACCTAACTTGTTTCCACAAGCCTAGGTTTCCCTACCAAGTGTCCGGTCAACCCCGTTGACCAACTTGGATTTCTTCTGCCTAGTTCCCAACTAGGACTTAACCTGATTCCCCACCAGGTTTGCCTAACCCTCGAGTTAGGTCTAGTCTCTCGGTAGACTTCCACCTTGCCAGCATGCGATCTTCCCGATCCATCTGGACTTCACCTAGTCCCACTAGGTGTGCCTAGTCCCACTAGGTCTTTTCCCTTGCCAGCGTGCAATCTCCCCGATCCACCTGGACTTCACCTAGTCCCACTAGGTGTGCCTAGTCCCACTAGGTCTTTTCCCTTGCCAGCGTGCAATCTCCCCGATCCACCTGGACTTCATACGACATTCAAACATCATATGATATTCAAACATCATTATCAAATATCGAAACATCTAACCTTAAGCTTTCTAAGCTTACCAGACCTAAGCTCACCCGAGCTTAGTCAAACTAGGTCAACCTTGACCTAAACAAGATTGCACCATCTCCCACAGACCTAAGCTCACCCGAGCTTAGTCAAACTAGGTCAACCCTGACCTAAACAAGATTGTACCAACAAACGACTCCTCTAAAATTGATACATAGTGATCTATGTGACTTAAAATTCGTGCAAACTAGAGGAGGTAAAAAGTATTTTATTACTTTTATCGATGACTGCACGAATTTCTGTTATGTCTTTCTTTTAAGAAGTAAAGATGAAACCTTAGAGACTTTCAAAACCTATAAAACAGAAGTTGAGAATCAACATGATAAACGAATTAAAATAATTCGTAGCGATAGAGGTGGAGAATATGATGCACCGTTTGATGATCTTTGTTCAGAATCTGATATTATTCATCAGACAACGATGCCATACTAACCTTAATCAAATGGAGTTGTCGAACGTAAAAATCGGACACCAAAGAAAATGATAAATGCCTTATTGATAAATTCAGGCTTACCCTAGAACTTGTGGGGGGAAGCTATATTATCGGCAAATCACATTCTCAATAAAATCCCTCACAAGAAAAGTGATAAAACATCATACGAACTATGAAAAAGTCGAGTGTTATCGTACAAATACTTGAAAGTATGGGGGTGCTTGGCAAAGGTCGAAGTACCCAAGCCAAAGCAAGTAAAGATCGGAATTAAAACGTTCGATGCGATATTTGTCGGATACGCACATAACAGTAGTGCATATCATTTCATATTTCACAAGTCTGACATTCCTGATATTCATGTGGGAACAACCATAGAATCTCGAAATGTAACATTTTTTGAAAATCTATTCCCAAATAAGAAGGGAAACATTCAAAGTGATTACAACGGAAGTTCTAACGAACAAGACGTTTCAAAACTTAGTTGTTGTAAAAGGACTATTGACGATCAAAGTTTAGAGCCACGTCGGAGCAAACATGCTAGAGTTGAGAAATCGTTCGGGCTGGACTTCATGACTTTTAGTCGGAAATGGACTCAAGAACATTAAGCGAAGCTCTCTCTAGTCCCAACACCCCATTATGGCATGAGGCATCAATAATGAAATCGAGTCCATCATGAATAATCATACTTATGAATTAGTTGACCTTCCTATTGCTACTAAACCATTAGGTTGTAAGTGGATACTAAAACGCAAGTATAAAGCTGATGGATCGATTGACAAATATAAAGCTAGACTTGTAGACAAAGGGTTTAAGCAAAAGGAAGGTCTTGACTACTTTGATACCTACTCACCTGTGACAAGGATTACGTCCATACGAGTGTTGATAACCATCGCAACACTGTATGACCTTGAAATACATTAAATGGATGTTAAGATTGCGTTATTAAATGGTGAGTTGGAAGAAGAAATCTACATGAAGCAACCCGAGAGGTTCGTAGCTCCAGGAAAAAATGAAAAGGTGTGTCGACTTTTTAAGTCGTTATACGGACTTAAATAAGCGCCTAAACAATGACATAAAAAATTTGACAAAATAATGCTGTCAAACGAATTCAAAATAAATGAATGTGACAAATGCATTTATGTCAAAATCACACCTGAAGGTCATGTAATCGTGTGTTTATACGTAGACGAGATGCTTATAACGGGCAGTAATTATGAGATAATCATGAGTACAAAAGAGAATGTTGACTAACAATTTCGATATAAAAGATATGGGTCGACCAGATGTTATATTGGGAATTAAAATTCTCAGAACATCTGATGGGATAGTTCTGACACAATCCCACTATGTAGAATTGATATTGAAAAAGTTCAATACATACGATCTCGTTACAGTGAAAACACCTATGAATCTAAGTTAATACTTAGCGAAAAATCATAATGAGCCCATATCGCAATTGAAATATTCTCGGATAAAAGACAGCTTGATGTATCTCACAAACTATACACGTCCAAATATTGCCTGTGTGGTCAATAAGCTGAGTCATTTTACGAGTAATCCAAACGACACCCATTGGAAAGCACTGATGCGAGTTCTTAGATATTTAAAATATACTATGAACTACATATTACATTATGGAAGATATCCCGCTGTCTTAGTGGGATACTGTGATGCTATTGGATATCAGATACAAAAGACTCCAAATCCACTAGTGGATATGTATTCATGATCGATGGAGGAGCAGTATCTTGAAAGTCCACTAAGCAAATGTGCATTGTTCGGTCAACTATGGAATCCGAGTTTAACACTAGACAAAGCAGTTGAGTAAGCTGAATAGCTACGGAACTTCTTAGAAGATATTTCGAGCTAGACGAAACCTGTGCCCACCGTACTTATACACTGTGATAGTCAATCGGCGATTGAAAGGGCATAGAGTAGTATGTATAATGGTAAGTCATGACTTATACGTCGTAGACACAATACCATTAGACAGTTGATTTCGAATGGAGTGATTGCAATCGAATATGTTAAGTCCAAAGATAATTTGATAAATCCTTTTACGAAGGAGCTAAATCGAGATCAAGTATACTGCTCATCAAGAGGTATGTGATTAAAAATCTACAACTAAAACGACTGTAGCGGTAACCCAACCGTGTTGACTGGAGATCCCAAGATCTTGGTTCAATGGGACAACGAAGTTACAGAAGTTGTGTTATAACACACGAGATATATTATCTCTATCCCAGTCCTAGGATGAATATGTGTTGTCCTACCACTATAGTGAGGTTAAGTTTATGCTTTTAATGACTTTTATACTATTATAAGGTGGAGTATAGTGGGATATTCTTGATAGAAGTGTCACCTATATGAGTGTGAAGACAGGTCACTTTAATAAAACACTCATGAATCCAAGATGGTGTCCATGGCCAAAACGGAACAAACCATGAGAACCAAAAGTAGGTGAGATAAGTCCTTGAGTGGGTGCTATTGTCTTAGTATACACAAGCAGCTGAGTAGTTCAAGACATCACGTTCACTGTGCAACCTAGTATGCTCGATAGCATTCCACTACGGAAGGTTCAAAGCCATAAGCTACCTCTCCCGATGCATTGACTTATCGATTGGACTCTTGCAAAGTGTCAGCATGCATACATGCATTAATTTCCATTCATGTGGGGGATTGTTGGATATTTGATGCTTAAAAAATAATTAAGACCAAATACGATTTTGCAAAGGAAAATCGAGATACCATCAATTAATGAAAGTCAGAATTAACTTCAAAAACTAAATCTACGTTTCACGTAGATAAATTTAGACTATTAATTTGCTCAAAACCGATTACGGGTGAAT
This sequence comes from Boesenbergia rotunda, assembly GCA_024364735.1. Lineage (NCBI taxonomy): Eukaryota > Viridiplantae > Streptophyta > Magnoliopsida > Zingiberales > Zingiberaceae > Boesenbergia > Boesenbergia rotunda. The sequence continues at coordinate 568,768 of JAGFNQ010002240.1, read as the reverse complement.
TAGAAATTAATTGTTTAAAGTTAACTCAAAATTTACATAAAAGGAAGTAGATGGGGATTAGTTCCACATCTGAAATTTCCGAAAGGATTTACTTCCTTATATGTGTTTCTATGTTAATGGAATTAAAAAAAAAACATAGATAGGAGGAGAGAAATGACATGACATGTGATGTAGCAGTGCCTACGTGACACTAAGATAGGAGGAGAGAAATGATTGGACTGCTGACTGGGCAAACAAATGTCAATCATTGGATCGAAGATGGGTGCTGGATCGTAAGTGACGCGATCTGGAGCGTTAATTGTGAAGAGTCACGATCTGACCGTTGGTAAAGAGAGACTTGATCTGAAGCGTCAGATCAAATCTGGTGGCTGAGATCAAAGGGAGATCTGAAAGGTCACAACCATTCAAATATGATGGATGAGATCAAGGGGCTATCTGAAAGGTAACAACCCTTCAGATCGAACACTAGCCTGGACGAAATAATATCAGCTTGCATCCTCCCAGAGCCGTCTTTAGGCATAGGCCATTAAGGCCTATGCCTAGGGCCTCAATTTATATTGGGGTCCATTATTTTTGATATATTAAATATATTTTTATTATCTATTTTAAGGGAATGGAAAAGAATAGGGCCTTGATAAAAAATTCACGTATTTCAGTTTTTAGTCAAAACTACAGATTTTATAAAAATCTTTTTATGATTCCAATGGATAGAGTCATAAGGGGCTCTCTTTTTAATATTTTAAATTTAATTTTTATTATGTATGCTATATTATAAGATCTAATATATTCCTTTTCAATATCTTTCAACCATAGTCTTCTCTCGTTATATTTATTTTTTGTTAGTGACCCATTCTCTTCTGATTGGTAAGAACATGAATTAGAAAAAAAATTTTATCCATGCAATGCAAAATAAAAATATTAGTCTTTTTTCTAGTTCCCCTTCTTCCCTTTACTAGTTCCCCCTTTGTACTTCTCTCACTCGTTGATATTGGGAAAGAGAAATTACACCTAACGTTGTCACATTGATCCGGTTGGTACTATTATGCTCCTTGCTTAATTAAGTTCAAATGCTGAGGGATTCATCCATATTGTGTTCGATCGAAATAAAGAATTTTATTATTTTTGAGCAATAGTGAGTTACAACTATTTTGGTTAGGTGATGAAAATACGATTTATTTTTTCTTTTATTTTGTGCCTAAAATGACTTATTTAGTTCTTAATAAATGATAATGGCTAGTTTGATTTCGCTACGATAGTCGTTTTCTAAAGATTATATTGAGTTTTATCATTTTGTATATGTATTTTTTATTTATTTATTTTTTGTGATGTACAGTGATAATGAGTTGAGGATAAAAATATGATTTTTTTTATTATTGTCCCATTTCATTTACTCCTTTTTGTAAGGGTTGTTATCTTCATCTTTTATTTGAGTAATTAAACATATTTTTTTATCTTTCTTAGTTTTTAAACAATTCTGAATACATTTGTTTTTATCAAGTCGATTGTCAGTTGTAAGTCCGAATGAAAAAGGACGAGTAAATTTTTTTTTAAACAATGTTAAAAACCTAATTTTTTTTACCTAGGGTCTTAAATAGATTTGGGCCGGCCCTGCATCCTCCTGACAACTTATCGACAATCTAGTTACTATTTGAAAGATATTGTTAACTGAATTTTTTTTTCATAGTTCCGTCTTAAAACAAAATAAGTTGTTAGGCATTAATATATTTCAATCTCAAAAATAGTTTCCTTAAAATCATCAACTTACCAAGTACAGCAAGCGATAAAGACTTTTTTGCTATTGAGCAATTTTGTTCATCAACTATATTAATTGCAGCTACAAGATAATTAAAATAATTAAAAGAGAGAATACAGTAATTTTATAATTTTTTAATCTAAATTAAAGCAAAAGGCTTGTGATTTTATTGCAGAACAAAAGTAAAATAATTTCCTTTTTTCTATATTTTCTTTGGTGAAAAATAGAGGGAGAAAAAAAATTGGTTTAAATCAACTACTTTTTGCCTAATTTAATTGGAAGAAGGAAGGAATCTTCTACAAGAAATACAAATTATAGGAAATGGCCGAAAATATAGTCTACAAGTAAAATATATAAATTATAATGGATATTATTAATGGAAACGATAATGCACTAATTCTAGAAAAGAAGCATGAGTTATACGTAAGCTCAAACTAATCTAATAATGGTCGGTTGGCTTAAAATCCCATTCACGATTATTAATCCGAAGAAATATATATATATAAAAAGCAATTTTGTTGCTTGTTGACTTAAAAAGGTTAATTAGTTTTCAAGTTAACTTACACATACGCAATTAAGAACGATAGAGCTAATTAAGCTACTAAACAATGATTTTCTTCCAATAATAAGATATTTACGAAGGAATCTCTAACACCACAATTTTAATTAAACTTCATGTTTCAACCTTTGAATTGATTCTGAAAGTCAACTTACCCATATCATTATGCTTAGATTTTGACTAACGATTGAGTTTGATCTGAAAAGTTTGATTTCATAATTATGCTAAGATGGTTGCTTTTAATTTCGTAACTCTCAATTTTTTATTAACTTCAGATCTAACTATAAAAGCAACTTACAACACCTGATTTATAAATAAAAATTAGATAATTTATTGATCAAGTTGAAATACATATTCTATTAATTAAATTTATCTAATACTATTACTAATAGCATCACTAAGATAGTTTGTCATCACCACATCGATTATTTATATTTTTTTTCAAGTCATTTTCACTATCCATTATTAATCAAATATCAATATCTTTGCATGTGCTTATCTTTAATTTCAAAATCACATAAATATTATTATTATTTTTTTTATAGAGAGTGGGACCGAATGTGGTCATGCGATGCTTTGGTTATGCTTATCTTTAACTCCATAATTAAATGCCAAGTTGGTCCATTAGCCATATTCAATCAAGAAAAAGATAAATAAAAAAGTTAATTATTGTATGCTATTAATTTGTTTGATAGGTTATTACTTTAATTGAGGGATAATTAATTTTTTTAAATGTATAACACTCCAGAAAGTTTTTAAATAATAGAATTTAATTGAATTCCATCGAGAATTGAATTTCAACGAGAATTTAATTCAATTCTTATGTTTGAAATGAGTCGATAAATTGTTTGGAATGTGATCCGGGCGAATGGTTTTCGAAGGGGATTAGAGGCCCGGTCGAGGTTGGTCGAGCGTGACCCAGGTTGAAGAATGTCGAGCAGGGTTGCCCTTGGTCCCACGGGCTGGGCCCGAGGCTCAGGGGAAGAGTGGGGGCCGAGACAGGCAAGGCCCAGGCTCGCGATCAAATTCACTTGGGGTCGGTCGCCCGAGGTCGGGCGCTCGGGGTCGGTCGCCCGGGGTCGGGCGCTCGGGTCGGTCGCCCGAGGTCGGGCGTTCGGGATCGGTCGCCCGAGGTCGGGCGTTCGGGATCGGTCGCCCGAGGTCGGGCGCTCGAGATCGGGCGCTCGGGGTCAGTCGCCCGAGGTCGGGCGCTCGGAGTCGGTCACCCGAGGTCGGGCGCTCGGAGTCGGTCACTCGGGGCCGGAAGTCCCTAGCCGTATACCCAGGGAGGGATGTGTTTTATGTCATCCGAGCCGACCGAACAATTTAGAAGACCACCTCTGCAGTAATGATGTAACAGATCTCCGACATAATCATCACCTGACAGAGCCGCCGAGCGTTAATCAACGGGAATTTAATTCAATCTTATGTTTGGAATGAGTCGGTAAATTGTTTGGAATGTGATCCGGGTGAATGGTTTTCGAAGGGGATTAGAGGCCCGGTCGGGGTTGGTCGAGCGTGACCCGGGTTGAAGAATGTCGAGCGGGGTTGTCCTTGGTCCCATGGGCCGGGCCCGAGGCTCAGGGGAAGAGTGGGGGCCGAGGCAGGTAAGGCCCAGGCTCGCGATCAAATTCACTCGGGGGCGGTCACCCGAGGTCAGGCATTCGGGGTCGGTCGCCCGAGGTCGGGCGCTCGGGGTCGGTCACCCGAGGTCGGGCGCTCGGAGTCGGTCACTCGGGGGCCGGAAGTCCCTAGCCGAATACCAAGGGAGGGATGTGTTTTATGTCATCCGAGCCGACCGAACAATTAGAGGACCACCTCTGCAGTAATGATGTAACTGATCTCCGACATAATCATCACCCGACCGAGCCGCCTGACAGGGCCGCCGAGCGTTAATGAGAGTCAGAGAAGACAGTTTTAACAGGGTATCAGACGGCTGTGATAGACTCATAAAGTTGATAAAGCTGCTACAGGTTCAGTCTGCCACCTGATCAATCCTTAATGAGACAGGACAGCTCTGACATGGCAGGGAGCTTCCCCGCCCCTATATAAACCCCCCTTTGGGTTTCAAGGAGGGGATTGCTGCCATTTGCAACCATCACCACCGTCTTGCAAACCCCATTTTGGTCCGAGCCAAGTGACTTGAGCCTGATCCCTATTTGAGCCCGAGTCCGACCCCTCGAGTTACAGCAGATCGGGTCGTCTTGGTCAGACTGAGTCATCCGAGAGAGAACCGGTCTTCGCTTGTCGACAGGATCAAATTTGGCGCCGTCTGTGGGAATCTGCCTGATCGAAAGCTGAAGATGAGTGACTCCAACAGGGTGATCGTGACACTTTCACAAGAAGACCTCGAGTTGCTGATAACCGCCAGATCTCAAAAGCAGGCAACAGAGCAGAGAATGGCTGCCCACCCCACTCAAGATGGTCCCGCTGAGCCCACAGCTCGTGTGGGCACCGAGGGGGGAGTTCGCCAAGGAGACATCCCTCATTTTCACCGAGCGCTATTCGGCCCAACTGAGGGGGCAAGACAGTCTTATCCTCACGAAGCTTCCTCCAGTCAAGCCCGAGCCAACAAAGGGAAAACTCCCCTTAGTCAGACCCCGGTTGAGCACACCGGGTTCCCCTCTTCCAGCCAAGTCTTACAGGAGACAGTTCCCAAGCATTTTCGACTCCTATCCATTCCCGAGTATGGAGGGGCGACAGACCCTGAAGAGCATTTGATGAAGTTTGAGAACACCTCGCTGCTGCATCAATATTCAGACAGTATAAAGTGCTGAGCCTTCCTGACCACCTTGGCAGGGCCGGCTCAGCAATGGTTTGACAGACTGCCTGAGGGGTCTGTAAAGGACTTTGCCGATTTCAAGAGATTATTCCTCCAGCATTTTGCAAGCAGCAAGAGACACCATAAGACCAGCCTGAACCTCTTCACCTTGAAGCAGGGCCCCAAGGAGCCCTTGAAGGCTTACATCCGTAGATTCAATCAGGTTGCATTGGACGTACCTACTGCCACATCCGAGATGTTGATCAGTGCCTTCACCCAAGGTCTACAAGAAGGTGAATTCTTCAGGTCACTGATCCGGAAGCCTCCAAAAGACTTTGAAAGCCTTCTGGGCAAAGCTACCAAGTATGTGGATGTGGAAGAAGTGCAAGCTGCCAGATGGTCGAAAGCCAGACCTACACCCGAGACCCCTCAGCATCATCAGAGAACCATGCCTCCTGGAGGACCTCTCAGAAGTCCCCGGGCTATGGGACACAGGTAGGGAGACGAGCGGGGTATAGTTCAACAGGTGGCTCAGGGTTGCCTCCCAGCAAGATAGCAACCCTACTGTTCTTTCCATAATAGTCATACTCACGACCTCCAGGACTGCTGGCAGGCCGGTCGGGGTCGAGGCCGCACCAGCCGAGGGACCCCAAGAGGAGCTCATTAGGGAGGTGGCCGCGGCCGAGGGAGAGCACCGCCGAACCAGCAAGAACCCAATCCCCGAACGACCACCCCTGCAGCCAGACAGCTATTCCCGAACCCCGGCTCTCCCGGGCAAGGGAACGCAAGTGAAGAACAAGCTAATCAGCAGAATGCAGTGCATGGGTCCATCAATGTGATTTTTGGTGGCCCGACTCATGGAAATTCTAACCGGGCTCGGAAGTCCCAGGTTAGACGACTGGATATCTATCAGGTGGGAAGCAGCTCAGCCCAAGCCCAAGGGCCGCAAATCAGTTTTGGCCCTTCCGACCTACAGGGAGTAGAAGTACCCCATGATGATGCACTGGTCATCACCGCAGTCATAGTAAACTATCATGTCCATAGGACCATCGTAGACACGGGGAGTTCAGTAAACATTTTGTACTTGAAAGCATTTGAGCAGCTGTAGATTGAGACTACCGAGCTGCAGCCTGTAGCCACGCCCTTGTTTGGATTCACAGGGAATGAAGTCCAGCCCCTTGGTCAAATCAAATTAGTCATCTCACTTGTGGAAGAGCCCCCGAGAAGAACCAGGTGGTTAACCTTCCTGGTTGTGGATGCACCTTCTGCTTATAATGCCATCCTGGGCAGACCAGCACTTAACGAATTCCGAGCAGTGGCGTCCACCTTCTATCTGAAAGTTAAATTCCCAGTGGGAGACTGAGTTGGTGAAGTCATAGGGGATCAGAAGGTAGCGCGCCGGTGCTATGTGGACGATGTCCGGGTGGAGGTGAGGAAGACCTTCTGAGCTCCTCCGACCAGTTGTAATATGGTGCAGCCTTCTCCTTGGGTTGAGCTGATAGAAGAAAAGGAAGAAGTCCAGCTCCTGCCTGACCGAGAGGAGACCAGGGTGAGGATAGCCCTCGGACTGCAGCCCGACCTCAAGCAACGGTTAGTAGAGTGTCTAACTGAAAATCAAGATGTGTTTGCCTGGTCCCAACGAGATTTGAAAGGGGTCATACCCGAGATTATGGAGCACAAGCTACATGTTTATCCTGATGCTCGACCGGTGAAACAAAGGAAAAGAGATTTTAGCCCCGAGCAGAACAGAATCATCTAGGCAGACGTGGAAAGGTTGCTGGAGGCAGGACATATCCGCGAGATACAATTTCCTACTTGGCTGGCCAATGTAGTGCTGGTCTCCAAGTCAGGAGACAAGTGGAGAGTTTGCATAGACTTCAGAGACCTCAATAAGGCCTGCCCCAAGGACTGCTATCCACTCCCCCGAATCGATCAGATGGTAGACTCCACTGCATGGAGTGAGCTCATTTGCATGTTGGATGCTTATCAAGGATATCATCAAGTGCCGATGTTCCCAGATGATCAAGAAAAGGTTAGCTTTGTCACAGCTGAGGGCACCTACTGTTACAAGGTCATGCCATTTGGGCTCAAGAATGCAGGGGCAACATACCAATGGTTGATGAACAAGGTGTTTAAAGAACAGCTCGGGAGGAATGTGGAAGTATACGAAGATGATATCCTCATCAAATCCCTCAAGGCTGCCGACCTGATTACAGACGTAAGAGAAACTTGTCGTACTCTTAGAAAATATGGCCTCAAGCTCAATCCATCCAAATGCTTATTCGGAGCTAAGAGTGGAAAATTCCTCGGCTACATCCTGACTGAACGAGGAATAGAGGCCAATCCAGGCAAAGTAAAGGCTCTGCTAGACATGCCCCCACCCAGGAACTTGAAGGAAGTCCAGCGACTGACGGGAAGGATCACAACCCTTTCCCGATTCATCTTGCGGTCGGCTGATAGGAGTCTGCCCTTCTTCAAGATTTTGCGCAAGGCACCAAATTCTAGTGGGATGCTGAGTGTAATCAAGCTTTCGAAGAACTGAAGACTTACCTGGTTAACCTGCCAGTTTTAGCTAAGCCTGAAGAGGGAGAGCCGTTATATGTTTATTTGTCAGCTACTGAGGGGGCTGTGAGTGCTGTACTTGTAACCCAAAAGAAGACTGAGCAACAGCCGATCTACTTCTTTGGGCATTTACTTAAAGAAACTGAGTGTAGGTATACTACACTCGAGAAATTGGCCTACGTTCTGGTATTGATGGCTCGGCGCTTGTGTCCCTACTTCTTGGCTCATCCAATCCGAGTGCTGACTAACAGCACGCTCGGGAGGGTGCTGGTTAACCCCGAAGTCTCAGGTCGGATGGTTAAGTGGACAACAGAATTGAGTGAGTACGATATCTAGTACCAGCTCCGGACTGCAATTAAAGCTCAGGCATTGGTTTATTTTCTCAGTGAACTCCATACAAAGGAAGAGGAAGAGACTTGGAAGGTATATGTGGATGGGTCGGCCACTCGGGCGGGGAGTGGCGTGGGAGTCTTATTAGTCTCTCCTAAGGGAGACCAGCGCCATCTGGCCGTACGCCTGGAGTACCGAGCCACTAACAACCAAGCAGAATATGAAGCTCTCCTGGCTGGCTTACAAGCTGCTAAACTTGTGGGAGCCACCCGGGTCATGCTACACTCAGACTCTCAGCTAGCGACTCGGCAGTTGGCAGGACAATTTGAGGTGAATGATGAAAAACTTCAGATTTATGTGGATGAATACAAATAGCTAGCGACTCGGAAATTAGAATGAGATGATTTTCTTAATTATAGATCTTTGATCTCTGAATGAGTTTTGATTCAAAAAAATCGTTTCATTTTGATATTTAAGTCAAAAGTTATGATATTCGAAATTCTGCTATATAATTGTAACGACTTTTGTCAAGTAGTTGCTACAACAAGTAGCTACTGTGCAATAGCTACTATAACGTATAACAACTGATGTTGAGTAGTTGCTACATATTATAGCAGCCACTATGGAGTAGCTACTACAATTGTATAATAAACTTTTGAAGGTCATAACTTTTGACTAAATATCAGAATGAGACAAAAAATATCATCTTATTCTAATATCTGACTCAAAAGTTGTGATTTTCAGAAGTTTACTACGTTGTAGTAGCTATTGTTGAGCGACTGCTACACATTGAATAGCTACTGTCGAGTAGCTGCTGTTGGTTTTTAAAAATTAGTACTACATGTTGGAGACGAGATGGCTAGAGGGGGGGGGGGGTGAATATAGCCATACACTAAAAGTCTTGCTCTTTTGTGAATTTCTGCACTTCAAGAGTTAAGCAGCGGAATACAATTGCAGAAACGAAGAACAGCAAATAAAAACACAGGGAAAGCAAACCGACGCTAACACCATGATGTACAAGGTTTGGGGATAACTTGTTGGTGTAGAATGCACCTAAGTTAAACCTGTGTTTTGATAATGGCAACATAGCTCAAAAGTTAAGTCTTACTTGTTTTCTAACAAGTTACTCTAGTGTGCATGAAAAGCCCTAGCGAAGGACTGCTAGGCACTGGCGAAGGAATGCCAGGGTAAAAAGACCTAGCGAAGGACTGCTAGACACTGGCGAAGGAATGCCAGGGTCAAAGCCCTAGCGAAGGACTGCTAGGCGCCAGGCGAAGGACAGTCTGGGACTAAAGCCCTAGCAAAGGAATGCTAGGCACCGAGCGAAGGGCAGCTCGGCATCCAAGACCTGACAAAGGACCGTCAGGCAAAAGTCCAACCAGAGGAACGGTTGGCATCAGGTAAATTCTCCCGAGAGGAGTAGGTGAGGACGCGTTCCCCGTCGAGGGAACAGTATGCGTCGGTTCGACCAGGGCTCCATTTTAGAGACCAAAGTCAGAACCAAGACAGCTAAGACTGTATAAACTAACCAATTAATGTCTTGTTGTGTTTTTGGACTAACCCTGGATGCAGGACCGAAGGAACGAGTGTCTGCAGCTCAGAGAGCCTCAAAGGAGTGAGGCAACAGCTGACCAGGGCGCCCGGAGTGTCCCGGGCGCCCCCAAGGTGAACACAAAACACACAAACAAGAAGCGCGCATCGACAGTACAACCTGCGGGCGCCCCCGCTGCTCCCGGGCGCCCCCATGCGCAACCCTCGAACCAGAACCCCTCGAAGCCAAGGAGATAGAACTTTGACCTGGTCAATCCGGGCGCCCCGAGCGCTCCGAGCGCCCCGGTCAAAGCGGATCCAGAGGATCAGACGCGACCGAGACTTTGGCGGATCAAAGGCCACGTGGGGGGCGCCCCCGACATCTCGGGCGCCCCCAGGCCCTATATAAAGGGCCTTCGACCAAGGCTTCAAGGCATCAATTCTCTCAACGCCTCAAAGCTCTTCTGCTCTCGCGCCTTGCTCCGGAATCCCTCCAACTCGAGCCGACGACGTCCTGCTGCCCTGAAATAGTCAATCTACTCCGGACGTCGGTAAAAAGAGCTATTTAAAAATTTACTATACTTAATTTGTAATCTTCTGTAAACTATTTTGCGCCTAATATAGAATTGCCCAAAGTAAACGGTCAACGACCGTGGGCCTTGGAGTAGGAGTCGACACAGGCTCCGAACCAAGTAAAAACGACTGCGTCTCTGTGTTATTTTTATTTCCGCTGTGCACTTGCTCTTAATTTTCCGAAAAAGAACGATTTTCGATATTCACCCCCCCCTCTATTGGTGTTCTGGATCCAATAAGTGGTATCAGAGCGGGGAAGTGCAAACCTGGTGCAATCACCAGTTTGAAATTTTTTTTCGGATCTTTAATTTTTTATTTTTCTTACGAATTTTTCGTTAAATATTTCGTTCGATTTTTTTTGCGAGGTTGGTGCAACACCCCTCGTTATTTTATTCATCCAGCACTACTAATCCAAGACCTAGTCTTGGAAAATTTGTTTTTTTTGTAAGTTTTCTATTTCAGATCAAATGGCCATGCAAGAGGGATTTAGCACCGCCAGACCTCCACTCTTCAGTGGAGAAGACTTTTCCTATTGGAAAAGCCGTATGGAGGTCCACCTGAAAACTCAGGTGGACATGTGGATCATTATCCAGTCCAGTCTGGAGATCCCCAAAAACGCCGAAGGACTTCCTCAAAGCTACACATAGTGGGACACTGCTCTGAAACAAAAGATAGAAGCCGACGCTAAAGCGACTCAGACTCTTCAATGCGGATTGACGAAAGAAGAGCTGAACCGGGTGGGCCCCTTCAACAGTGCGAAGGAGCTTTGGGCAAAACTGATTGAGCTGCACGAAGGGACATCAGATACTCGAATCAGTAAAAGGGATCTGCTTCTAAACAAACTCTACACCATCAAGATGGTAGACAACGAAACAGCAGCCTAGCTCCACGCACGAATCTAAGAGTTGATGAACGACCTCCACACAATAGGTCACAAGGTTGAAAATCATGACTTAATAAGGTATGCTCTAAACGCCTTCGCTAGAAACACCTTGTGGACATCTATGGTAGATGCATACAAGGTCTCAAGGGATCTTTCAAAAATAAAATTAGATGAATTATTTTCCGAACTAGAACTACACGAACAAACTAACACCAATATGGTCGAGAAAGGTATTGCTTTTGTTGCAGGGAAGATTGGAAGGACAACAAAGAAGAAGCCTGAACCTGAACCCGAGTCTAACTCAGACTCAGATTCAGAAGAAGAAGAAGGAGATCAAACTAAGCTGGTCCGGCTAGCCCGAAGTTACTACAAGGAGCTGAAGAACTGAACCAACAAACGGAAAACCGGCCGAAGAAAGGACGAACCAGCTAAACCCGCAAACAAGCCCAATGTGACTTGCTACGAGTGCAAGAAAAAGGGCCACTACAAGTCAGAATGTCCTAACCTAAAGAAGACTAAAAAGACGAGAAGAAAGAAGGCACTGCAAGCAACCTGGGACGAATCCTCCTCCTCAGAAGAAGAAGAGGCAGCCCAGTCCAACCTCCTAGCTCTGATCGCCTCAGAAGAAATCGGAAAGGAATCAGAAACAGAACAGGACGACGGCGAGCTGACCTTCACAGAAGACGGAGAAATTAAGGTAACTGGTTTTAATAGATCTCAATTAAGTGAATTAATTTCATTTCTTTCTCGAGATTTGGCAAAAGCCAAACTCCGAGTCGAATCCCTCCGACAGGAAGTAAAACTCTTGAAAGAGGGAGCTGACTCTAAACTCTTAACCGAGAAGGTTCAGGAAGGAACTCTTACTCAATTTGAAAAACTTGAAAAGGAGAACTCCTCCCTGAAAACTCAGGTTAAGGATCTTAGATCAGCTTTAGAACGATTTACATCTGGTTCCAAGGGTCTTGACATGATCCTTGAAAAACAGAAATCAGTTCTAAATTGATCCAGACTGGGCTATAGAACTAAGTCCCGGCAAAGATCTTACTTTGCTGTACTGAATCAGTTCAGAGGTAAAATTCAGGCATGGGTACCTAAACTATGCCTGAACAAGCCAACTAGATCAAATCAGTATTGGATCCCCAAGGACAAGATTCACATCTTGCCTAACCATCACCGTGGCTTTAGTCCAGGGGGAGCCAAACTGAAAACAATATTCATTATTAGATAAAAATTTAATCCTTAATTGCAATTGCTTGATTGATTGTTTATTTAAAATTCCTGCAATTTACCATGCTTAGATTTAGGAATGGTTAGTTAAGGACTGAACAAACTTAACTGAAACTTGACAACATAATATTGGGTGGAGGTGAGATGATAGTACGTTAGGGAAGCCAATTTGGCGGAACTAGCCGAAGCTACCGATCCAAAACCTAAACTTGTTAGACCAGAAATTTTTCGAAGAATAATTTTGAAAATGAAATTTCATTAAAAGGCTTTGTCGAGGAAAGGGTGGATGATCCCATAAGGCTACGGCCAAAGAAGGCCTAGTGCCTCGCCAAGACCTGGAAGCCAATTTTTGAAATTCAAATTCAAATTATTTTTTGTCAAATTCGAATCTAACACAAAATTTCAGTTATTTGTAGATTTAAACATCTTTTTAATTGTTTTCAAAATTAATTAAGTTTTCAAAATTTAATTATTTTCAAAATTAATCAAAATTTTCAAAATAGTCTTAACTATCAAAACCTATCTCACAAAACCTATAAGGCTAACGTGATTGAAAACCCTAAATTTGGGTGAGACAGTAGGATTAAGACTCAATTGTAAATTCTTTAATTTTGAGTTAATCCTGTAGTGCAGAACCTGGTCAAACCTTGGTCAAACATGGTCAAACCACGGTCAACCTTATCAAACCATGGTCAATGCAGTCAAAATCAATTCCAACCATGGTCAAATCGATTAAATCATAGTTAAATAATGACAAGACAAAATTTTGTCTTTACATGCCCTTGACCAGGGCGCCCGGAACCACGCGGGCGCCCCCACCACAACCAATGTAGTAAAAGCTGCAGAGCAGCCTGTCGAGGGCGCCCGGACTGTCCCGGGCGCCCCCATGCAGTCAAAGTTACTGCCGTTGGCAGTATGACTTGTCCCGGGCGCCCGGAAGCTCCCGGGCGCCCCATGGGTTTTGCCTATATAAAGCACCCGAATTCCTCTTCTCTTCCACACCAAAATCAACCTCCTTCTTCACTTCTTTCTCTTCAAGAAGACCTTGCAAGTCCTCTTCCTCAACTATGCCTCCCCGAGCCGTCCGGTATGATTTTCATTTATTGCATTTAAATTTATTTTCTTATGCAATATCTTTATTCTTCCTTTAATTTCCTTAACTTAGAAGACGCCGACCAAACCCGGCCAACCCCGGTGCCGAACCTAGTCCGGACCCTAGATTTCCTACCCTAGAGCTATGTAATAGGTTTGCACAAACCATTTACAAACCTATTAAAACAAGTTATCTCAATAGGCACTTCTTTACCCAATCATGCCCTGTCGCCATGAACATCATCAATTTCTATCAATTAGATAATCTTGTCTTCTGCACGCATACCATTAATGAATCTTTATGTGCAGAATTCTACAATAATATAATTCGACAAGATAATCTTATGTTTCACACTACTGTCCAAGGGATTCCTTTGACTATCACCCCTACTCTGTTGAACCGATTCCTAGGACTGCGACCCTCTCAGTCCACATTTTGCTGCTATCCTCCTAGGAACCCCCCATTTGATCCTCCCTACTCAGACATTACCCTAGACACTATTCACACCTACTTCTATAGGGCAGACCTCCCCGAAAATAGACGCTTCCAAGCTGTTGAACTACAGGCACAGAACTATGCCTTGTATAGAGTCCTGGTCCGCTGTATCTTACCACTCTCCACTAGAGACCTCGGGACCATGAGACCCTTTCATGCTTTTCTTCTTTATGCCCTCGTCCATCACCTAGACCTAGACATTGGACTCCATATGTTTCACACCATTCTACATGCGTCCAGTGTCACGACCCAGGGACGAGTGCGTACACCATATTGCCACATCATCACATCCCTTCTTCATCACCACGGTCGTGACATTACCATTGGTGAAATTACTGCTATGACTGACTTTGACGAAATAGGATTTAGGAACTTTTCGTTAGCGGGTCTAGAGGTGTCGGCCACCGGGGTTCTTAGTTGGAGACGACAGCAGGCCGGAGCACCAGTCGACTCAGACGAGGAGGTTGAAGTCGACGTTGGAGACATCGCTGCAGCAGCCCGAGCACACATCGATGAGCCCGCTCCACCGACACTCTACCAGAGAGTGACACATTTAGAGACAAAGGTTCAGAGTCTCCGAGAGGAGGTCGAAGCCTACCACCTAGAGCAGATGGAAGCTCGTCGAGCCGATAGAGAAGTGGCTGACGCACGATTCATTGAGATGATGGCACGATTTGATGCATGGCAGCCTGGCCCGTCTGATCATCCCGGTCCTTCGTCTTAGATTCACTTAGCATTGTACCTATTTGACTGCCCCTACTCAGTAGGGTTAACTTGTGTTTGACTGTTTGACTGTGTTTGAACCTTGAGTACCTGCTTTATTATCTGTTGACCAGTTTATAAGTATTTTTTTTGTTAGAATTGTGTTCTGTAGAATAGACTAATTTTTTTCTTGCTCTACTTGATTTAAAAAATTTTTAATAGAATTTGAAAAACTATTTTACTTAATTTCAAAATCAGTTTTCATTTTTTTACTTAGTTTATTTTTTTAAAAACTACCCCCTTTAAAAATTAGGGTTTTTTCGAAAATGGACTTAGCCTAGGCCCTAACTCTAGAACTGCATGCACCTATAGACTTAGAAGCCAGCATCTCACAAGCACCTTAGGGTACTTTTGATTGATAACCTAGAAAGGGTTGAGATGCTTAGGTCTTTGCCTTAATTCAAGATGCTTTAAGTCAGTGCATCTGCAGTAATTGGGGCACTAAATACAACTTACACAGCAATCAAGTTGAGTGTCAAGTTTAGAAAATCTAACTTGAACAGAAACACTTAACTTGACTAACCCTAGCAAAAACTACTGTTTCTAACAGTTAGTAAGTAGCTAATTGGGTTAGACAGGTCCCTACAGAGAAAATTGACTGATTTAAGTCTAATTATGAATTGGTTCAGTACAGCAAAATCTTAATTATTTCTTTTATGCAATCTTATTTTTTTTGCTATACTTATCTGTTTTGATATATGGCAAAGGGGGAGAGATAGGAAAGGAGAGAGTAAAATTAATTTTCGTTATTCAAAAAGTTTTCAAAAATTTAATTTTACTCATTCAAAAAGTTTTCAAAAAGTGTTCAGCATTTTCAAAAAGTGTTCAGCATTTTCTTACTTAAGCTATTCTTGAAGCTTTCAAAATTTTTTTTAAGCTTTCAAAATTTTGCTAAGTATTCTAAGCCTTTCAAAATGTTCTTACTTAAGCTGTTCTTGAAGCTTTCAAAATTTTGCTAAGTATTCTAAGCCTTTCAAAATGTTCTTACTTAAGCTGTTCTTAAAGCTTTCAAAATCTTTACTCAAGCTTTCAAAATTTTTGCTAAGTACTCTAAAAATTTTCTTACTTAAGCTTGTCAAAATTTTTATAAGTACTTTAAAGCTTAAGTTTGTCAAAACTGTATAAGTACAATGTTACAAAGAACTTAGGTTTTTTTTAAGTCATTAAGTACTTAAAGTTTTCCAAATGTACTTTATACTTAAGTTTTCCAGATATACTAAAGTGTTTCAAAGCCTACTAAGTACTTAAGCCTTTTAAATCCCACTAAGTACTTAAGCTAGCTTTCGAGTACCTTAAAACCTAAAGCTTCAAACTTTTTAAGTACTCTAATCATGCTTCAAAAACTCTCCTATGTACTCCTAACTTAAGTTATTGAAAGATTTCTAAGTACCTAAAACTTAAGTTTTCAAAGTACAAGTAAAGTTTTTTCCCACGAATTTTTGAAAAATCTAGGGGGAGACTCCTTCCAGGGGGAGGGAACAAAAGTTAAAACCTTTTTCATGTTTGCTTAAACTTAACTTTTTGAACTAGGGTTGCCATAAATCAAAAAGGGGGAGATTGTTGGTGCAGAATGCACCTAATTCAAACCTGTGTTTTGATAATGGCAACATAGCTCAAAAGTTAAGTCTTACTTGTTTTCTAACAAGTTACTCTAGTGTGCAGGAAAAGCCCTAGCGAAGGACTGCTAGGCACTGGCGAAGGAATGCCAGGGTAAAAAGACCTAGCGAAGGACTGCTAGGCACTGGCGAAGGAATGCCAAGGTCAAAGCCCTAGCGAAGGACTGCTAGGCGCCAGGCGAAGGACAGTCTGGGACTAAAGCCCTAGCAAAGGAATGCTAAGCACCGAGCGAAGGGCAGCTCGGCATCCAAGACCTGACAAAGGACCGTCAGGCAAAAGTCCAACCAGAGGAACGGTTGGCATCAGGTAAATTCTCCCGAGAGGAGTAGGTGAGGACGCGTTCCCCGTCGAGGGAACAGTAGGCGTCGGTTCGACCTAGGGCTCCATTTTGGAGACCAAAGTCAGAACCAAGACAGCTAAGGCTGTATAAACTAACCAATTAATGTCTTGTTGTGTTTTTGGACTAACCCTGGATGCAGGACCGAAGGAACGAGTGTCTGCAGCTCAGAGAGCCTCAAAGGAGTGAGGCAACAGCTGACCAGGGCGCCCGGAGTGTCCCGGGCGCCCCCAAGGCGAACACAAAACACACAAACAAGAAGCGCGCATCGACAGTACAACCTGCGGGCGCCCCCGCGCTCCCGGGCGCCCCCTGCGTCCCGGGCGCCCCCATGCGCAACCCTCGAACCAGAACCCCTCGAAGCCAAGGAGATAGAACTTTGACCCGGTCAATCCGGGCGCCCCGAGCGCTCCGGGCGCCCTGGTCAAAGCGGATCCAGAGGATCAGACGCGACCGAGACTTTGGCGGATCAAAGGCCACGTGGGGGGCGCCCCCGACATCCCGGGCACCCCCAGGCCCTATATAAAGGGCCTTCGACCAAGGCTTCAAGGCATCAATTCTCTCAACGCCTCAAAGCTCTTCTGCTCTCGCGCCTTGCTCCGGAATCCCTCTAACTCGAGCCGACGACGTCCTGCTGCCCCGAAATAGTCAATCTACTCCGGACGTCGGTAAAAAGAGCTATTTAAAAATTTACTGTACTTAATTTGTAATCTTCTGTAAACTATTTTGCGCCTAATATAGAATTGCCCAAAGTAAACGGTCAACGACCGTGGGCCTTGGAGTAGGAGTCGACACAGGCTCCGAACCAAGTAAAAACGACTGCGTCTCTGTGTTATTTTTATTTCCGCTGTGCACTTGCTCTTAATTTTCTGAAAAAGAACGATTTCCGATATTCACCCCCCTCTATCGGTGTTCTCAATCCAAAATAACTTGCCCCTACTCCTTGGCGTGCCCGTAAGGTGGGCGATCCCTTGATCGTCGGCAGATCAAGCCCCGGTGAACACCGGATATCAAGCGCCTCCTTCTCGGTGGAGTAACCTCTCCACAAGCTGTCTCAGTAGATGAATACAAGATTAAGCACACGAGACACTCGAGAAGGGAAGCTCACAAAGATGAAACAAGATCGCTCAAGCACAAAGCAACAGAGAGCACGAACACAGCCCAGCAACAACTTCCCAAGTTTTCTGTCTGTCTCAGCCTCGTCTCCTCTGCCTCAGCTTCATCACTTAAGCTCTGCTCACCATCATAAGCTTCATCAGCATCCACTGAGCCAGCCTAAACCTACTGACCTCCCTGAGCACTCAGTCCACTGAAGACTCCCTCTCCAGCTGAGCCTCCGTCAGTCGCCAGCTGCGTCAGTTGCCCGTTGAAACCTGAGAATGAGAAACAGCCAAACCTGCTCAACGGAAAGCCTCCCATTGACCCTCCTTGAGTGTTTGAATCACCTGCTATCACCTGCACACTCCAACAGAGGCTTAGCAATGCATATCAAAATATATCAGCAATGTATCAGAGAATCGGCAGTGAAAACAGACGCGATCAGAGCTTCTGACAGCGTATTTGAATTAAAGTGATCGGTCATCGGACCGATCAGAGAGCCTCCTGATCGGTCACCAGACCGATCAGGCTGGTTCCAGACCGATCAGGCTCCGTCCTGATCGATCCCCAATGCTCAATCAGAAATCGCGATTTCTTTGAGATTCTCCTGGACCGATCATCAGACCGATCCCAGGTTGTGGATCGTTCACCTGACCGATCCACCCTTATATTTGGCGATTTCTGAGTTTCGCAGGCTAAGCCTTCTGATCGGGCAACTAACCGATCAGGGTGTCATCTGATCGGTCAGCAGTCCGATCAGGTCATCACCAGACCGATCAGGAACCGTCCTGATCGATCTTAGTGAGAAGCCCCCGAAGCTGGATCGTTCACCAAAATGATCTGCACAGTGATCCTGATCGATCATCAGACCGATCAGGAGCAGTTCAGCAAGGGAGCTCAACCTCACTGCTCGCTCCCTGATCGGTCACCAGACCGATCAGGAGCCAGTCAATGGGTGAAACGCATACTCCCTGATCGGTCACCAGATCGATCAGGAGCAGCACAATAGGTTCCCAACCTGACTGTGTGCTCCCTGATCGGTCACCCGACCAATCAGTCATCGCTGGATCGGTCACCAGACCGATCCATGAAGGAGCAGCGTGCCAGAATCCCTGATCGATCACCAGACCGATCCAGGGACTCAAACTTAGCCCTCCAAGCTAAGTTTCCATCCACCTTAGCCCTCCAAGCTAAGGATTTTCCATCTAACTCTCCAAGTTGGGAATTTGCACCTAACCCTCCAAGTTAGGACTTTTCACCTAGCCCTCCAAGCTAGGACTTTTCACCTAGCCCTCCAAGCTAGGACTTTTCACCCAACCCTTCGGAGTTAGAACATCATCCAACCTAGCCCTCCAAGCTAGGCACCTGATCCTCCAAGCCAGGACTTTTTCACCTAATTCTCCAGGATGGGAATTTGCACCTAACCCTCCAAGTTAGGACTTTTCACCTAGCCCTCCAAGCTAGGACTTTTCACCCAACCCTTCCGAATCAGGACTTTTTCCAACACCTGGCTTCACTCACCAGGACCCGGCTTCACTCACCAGGATTTCCAACACCTGGCTTCACTCACCAGGACCCGGCTTCACTCACCGGGATTTCCAACACCTGGCTTCACTCACCAGGACCCGGCTTCACTCACCGGGATTTCCAACACCTGGCTTCACTCACCAGGACCCGGCTTCACTCACCGGGATTTCCAACACCTGGCTTCACTCACCAGGACCCGGCTTCACTCACCGGGATTTCCAATCACCTGGCTTCACTCACCAGGACCCGGCTTCACTCACCGGGATTTCAACCTAGCTTCACAAGCTAGGACCTGGCTTCACTCACCAGGGTTTCATGCCCAGTCCCCGACCAGGACCTTAACCCAAATTCACTCAACCAAACTTAAATCATTGTCAAACACCAAAACAACAACCGGGCCAAACTGCATCAACACTACAATGATTGTTGCAAATAATCAAAGGAGAGAGTTGAAAGAATTTTATTTTAATTTAAGAGAAAAGAGAGAAAAGTTGTTGCATGCAACTGAGAGAGAAATTAAAATAATTGGGGTTTGGTCGCGCCAGATCGTTCACGTTGGATGTTGCTATATATATAGCTAATATGCTCCCTGACTCCCACTGCCGACGGTGCTTGATTTTCACTGTAGCAATGTTCTGTCACATTTTTTATTTTTAATCTACTGCAGCAATGCCCCATCAGATTAAAAAAAATCCATAAACCCTCCGTCTCTCTTTCCCTCTAAAATAAATTGTCAAGCCCCGAGGAGTCGCTGGCCTGATTGAAAATTAGACAACACCTAATTTTTCTGATAGACAATATAAATTCTTAAGTACTGAACTTACATAGCCAATCCATACCTCAGCCAACATGAATGGAATAAACAACTAATAATAAAATAAGACATCACAAATAAAACCAAAACTTACTAAAGTGCATGCCGACATGATTTGCTTAACAAACGAAACCACAAGCCCTCTAGGGCACACAAACAACACCGACAACATCAAATAAGTATACAAGTCCAAAGCAAAATACGAAAAATATAAAAAGTGCCACACGAAATACAAGA
>JAGFNQ010002240.1:479964-546195 GCA_024364735.1 Boesenbergia rotunda | reverse complement strand
ATTTCATTTCAAGCCCTCGTTAGGCCTGAAATGATTTTATTTAAGCCCTCATTAGGCCTGAAATGAAAATATTTCAGGCCTATGTTAGGCTTGAAATTATTTCATTTCAGGCCCATGTTAGGCCTGAAAATATTTCATTTTAAGCCCACGTTAAGCCTGATATGAAATCATATTAGGCCTATCTTTCAAAGATAAGTAAATATTTTAAATTTTTCAGTTGTGCCGATTATGTTTACTAGAAGAGATGTTGCTTTATTACTGGGTATAGCAGACCAATGTATTTTGTTCCCTATTAATTTAACTAAACCATCGGGTGATCTCTATCTTATTTACTTCTCAAAAGAAAAATAACCTACCAGAACAAGAATTGAGGAGTTACTTAAATATTATGTCAATAGTATTAAATCAGAGGATGATGTTGTATAGTGTGTAAATTCTACATTTTGTATATATTTGTTAGTGTCTTATTTTCGTCTAGTATATATAGGTCCCCCTAGGTCTGTTGATATAGTAGATGATTATGAAAATCTTGCTAGATTCAATTGGGTTGAAGTCATCCATCAATTTTTGTCTCCTCAATTACCTAAGATCGTGGATTTATTTTCATCAACTCAGAGATACCACACCAGCACCACCCTTCCTTACCTAAAGGGATTTGCTGGTCTTTTGACAGTGAGTGCTATTTTGATGTTAAATTTTATAATATTTAGTAAGGTGAGAGTCCTTATCGATCGACTCTCACCTGAAGAGGTAATTATTCAAAACTGTGACCTATGTTAGTTTGATATGGAGACGTTAACATTTGTGTACTTGTTATTTGGCAGGTTATGATTGAAATAATTTCCACCCAAAATGAAAAAATATTGGTTGAGAATCTTGATATCGATGATGACATTTCATGCCCAATGCAGATATCACAAGTAGATGACACAGAAGCTGGAAGGCAAAGTAGTAAGGAATGTGGTGAATGCATTCTTAAAGGCAACAGAATCCGCGAGTTATCAGCGGAGAACATGTGTTTGTATGAAAGGGTTAACGAATTATTCGAAATAATTGAAAATAAGGGCATGGAAGCTCAATCAAGTGATTTTATAGTCGATCCTCTTCCTGAACCAGTAGCTTGTAGAACAAGGAGAAGGAGAGGACGTGACCAAAGTCGATATGATTGCAGGGATACTCAAATTGGAAGTCTATTGTGACACCAGCTATTACCTAAGGTGAAGCGGAGTAAGATACAAATATCATATGAAGAGGATAAAAAAATTTGAACAAGAACCTATTTTTATGGACAAGGGAAAAAGAAAAATTAGTGGGGATGATATGGATGAAGAAAGAGAAACCATCACTATAACGAAAGTCAAGTCGAAAAAGACGTAGAGGAGAAAACAAATAGAATTGCCGAACTTTACAAAATGAGAAAACAAATCATTACTGTATGTGATTTACTTGCATGTAAAACAGATAAATTAAGTTGATTTTGCTCTTTAATTAATTTTTTTTATCTTTATGGACGCTGTTTGTGAAGAAGTATTTTATGACTTCGAAGAAGAAAAATCAAGATGAAAATGTGGTAAACCTACTAAATAAATTGAAGAACCTAAAGTATGATAGGACACATAATTTATTTAATTATATGATCTGTTAAGATTAGTATCTTTTTATTTAATATATTATCTTATGGATTAACTTTGCATGTTTACAACTCAATTAATTTGGGAGGATGCATCCTTTGGTTTGAATATGCCTTCATTCTTATCTATTCTGAATGGAGATATTTTTGCAAAAGACAATATCATTGATCCCTACTGTAAAATTCTGTTTAGGGGAGCATCCACATCTGGTAGGTCATACAAGAAGTCAATATATTGCTTAACTTTCTTCACAGTAAGGAATCTAAATGAATTTAGAATATAAATTGTAGTAGTATAAATTTTATTATTTCGTAATTGATAATTTTGTCTATGCATATTTGTAGTCATCAATAATATTCTAAAGAAAGTTTGGTCTGCAATAAGTAATGAAGATAGGTATGATAGATAAAGGATTTAGATATATTTTAATACCTTTGTGCAGTGATAATACACACTTTCACTTGTTGTCGATGGATACAAAATCAATGACTTTCAATCATTTCAATTCTTTTGCTAGTGGTAGTAAATATAAATATGAATTTGATTTAGCAGTGAGAACCCATTATTCATTTCTATGTTATTCATTTACTATAAATTCTCGTTGATGGTGAATTTCAAATCCATTACAAGTAAAAGATTTAAAACAATATACTCGTGAGTAACTTGCAACTATTCATTCATATCTAGAAAGTCATCATCCCTTGGGCTAATGGGTCTCCCTCAGAGTAAATTGTCCCCAACAAGAAACTAAGTAAATGAGGATGAGTTTTAATTGAAAAGTATTTTATAAAAAAATATAAAAATTTAAATTGCTGATGTTCTTTACAGCGTGGACTGTGTCTTCTTTGTGACATTTGATGTCTCCTATATGATGAGAAAATGGACTCAAACAAGGAGATATGACAAAAATGAGATTTGATGTAATACTTTTATTTCTGAGGAACATGTTATGTAAAACATGAGATTAATTATCTATAGTATTGTAAAAAACATCAGATGGTGTTATAAGAAAAATAATTGTAGTTAGTGTTGTCACATCTATATAATTGTATGTTAAGAAAAATAATTATGTGTTATTTATTGAACTCTAGTTGCTGTATTATTATGTGTCAACTGACGCGGTATGAGAACTTCATTGCTAGTCATTAAAACTATATTTTGACATCATAAATTTCTTTCCCTAGCACAACCCTACCTAGTGATATTGAGTTTTGAGAAATCCAAATATCCTAAGTCCATTAGTGGGTTTCGGTGAAAACCCATTGATGGACCTACAAATGTATGATTGTAACAATTTCAAATATTATGAGTTTATGGTGTTGCAAGGACTCGAATTGTACTATCCATTATATATTTAGGGGCTTTTCAGATGTTCGGTAGTACGATACATTTAGGCTTATTTAAAATTTAAATGAATGTAAGTCTGATATGATCATATTGAGTCCCACCAAAAAATTTATTTTATAAAAAGATTAAAAAATAATTAAAATATTATCATATTAATAATTAATAAGTGATCATTATATATTTTAAAAAGGTAATTTTAAAATAGAAAAAATATCAGGCCACGTTAGGCCTGAAATCTCAATATATTAGGCTCGTGTTGGGTTTAAAATCCAAGAATATCAGGCCCTCTGATATCCAAAAGCCAATTTTTTAAAATAATTATAAATAAATATGTATAATATAAAAAATAGAGATAGAGATAAAGAAAATATATAAATAGATAAAGAAAATATAAAAATAAATAATATAAGAAAACAAAAAATAATAATATGAATAAATAATAAAGTAACAAATATAAAATAAAAATAAAAATAAAAATAAAGAAAATATATAAACAGATAAAGAAAATATAAAGATATAAATATAAAATATAGAAATATGAATAACTATAAAGGAAAAAAATATAAAGTATAAATAAATAAATAGAATTTATAGATTAAAAATATAAGAAATAAACATAATAGAAACAAAATAAATCCTAAATGTAAAAAATAATTAAGATAGATAATAAAATATAAAGATAAGAAAAATAAAGAGATAAAGATGAGTGATAAAATAAGACAACCGCTACATGATGCATTATTCTGTGCCAACTGATATGGTATAATAACTTCATTGATATTCATTAGAATTGAATTTTGAAACCACAAATATCTGTTGGTGCAGTTTGCACTAACGGTCAAACTCGGGTTTTGATGTATGACAAAGTGGTTAAAGTTAGGGTTGTTGGTTTTTAACCTCTTTACTAAGTGTGCAGGGTTGAAAGACTTAGGACCAGACACCAGGCTGAAGTCCAGGATGGTTGAGTCCTGGCGGGAAGTCCAGTTGGGTCCGCGGGACCTGACAACTGGCTGAAGACCAAGTTGGTTGAGACTTGGCAGGAAGACCAGGGTGGTTGAGCCTTGGCAGGAAGTCCTGGTGGTCAAGAAGTCAAGTAAAGCTGCACAAAGGGTAAGTGAGGTAAGTCACTGGAGGAGAAGGAGAGGACGCGTTCCCCGTCGAGGGAACAGTAGGCGTCGGTTCGACCTAGGGCTCCATTTAGGAGACCAAAGTCAGAACCAAGACAGCTATGACTGTATAAAATAATAATATAATTGTTATTTGGACTAACCCTGGATGCAGGATCGAAGGACTGAGTATCTGCAGCTCAGAGAGCCTCAAAGGAGTGAGGCAGAAGCTGAGCAGGGCGCCCCGGATGATCCGGGCGCCCCCAAGATCAACCCAAGTCTATAAGAACCACAATGCGCCTCGACAGCTAGATTCGGGGCGCCCCGGATGCTCCGGGCGCCCTGCTTGTCGCGGGTGCCCCACGTGTCGCGGGCGCCCCCACTGCCAGCTGCCGAAGCGCATCCCTGCGAAGCCGAGGAGATGAGGCTTTGACCGGTCAATCCGGGCGCCCCGAGCCCTCCGGGCGCCCTAGTCAAACCGGATCCCGAGGATAAGGGGATCAGACGGCGACCGAGCTACAACCGGATCAAACGCCATGTAGGGGGCCCCCCCGACATCCCGGGCGCCCCCAGGCCCTATATAAAGGGCCCTCGACCCCAGGCTTCCAACAATTATTCTTCCAACGCCTCAAAGTTCTTCTACGCTCGCGCCTTGCTCCGGAAACGCCTCACCTCGAGCCGACGATGTCCTGCTGCCCCGAAAGAGTCGACCTACTTCGGACGTCGGTAAAAAGAAAAGCGTATTTTTTTTAAATACTTTATTGCATCTAATTACTTGAAAGTGTGGGGTTGTCGCACTTTCAATTCTTTTGTACTCGCCTACTCTATCGGGGTTGACCGGTAGAGAGTTTTATTGGATTGCCCAACGGAAAGGTCCGAGGGACCTGGGCCTTCGAGTAGGAGTCGCCGAAGGCTCCGAACGAAGTAAAACTACCTATGTCGTTTGTATTGGCTTTTCGTTCGTGTTTTATTTTTTCCGCTGTGCACGCTTTTTAAAGCGCTCTAATTTTTTAAAAAGTCACGTGATTCACCCCCCCTCTCACGTGCATCGATCCTACAATATCTTCTCCTACCTTAATCCTATCTAGTGATATCAAGTTTTGAGAAATTCAAATATCCTAGGTCCATCAAACCCACTGATGGGCCTACAAAAGTCCGATTGTAAAAATTTCAGATATTATGAGTTGATGGTGTTGTAAGGACTCAAATTGCAATATTCATTGTGTATTTAGGGGATTTCCAGATATTGTCCAATAGTACGATATGTTTAAGCTTATTTAAGGTTTAAATGAATGTAAGTCGCATATAATCATACCTGAGTATTTTATAAAAAAAATATTTTGTGAAAAGATGTAGAATTAATTAAAAAATTATCCTATAAAAAATTAATAAATCATGATTATAAATTTAAAAAATATTTTTAAAATGAAAAAAATATCAGGCCACGTTGGGCCTGAAATCTCAGTATATCAGGCCCGCATCGGGCCGGATATACTTGGATTTCAGGCCCAAAGTGGGTCTGAAATTCAAGAATATCAAACCTCGTTTGATATTCAAAATCAAAATATTTAATTTTTCATAATAATTATAAATAAATATATGAAATATATAAAATAGAGATAAAGATAAATGCATTGTATACACAAAATGATATATCTAATGGTTCCATTCATTTTTCTCTGGGATCGAAAGTAAGGTTCTATTGATTGCAAGTGCATTGTATACACAACAATTATAGATTATAGATTATATACATTAAAACTACAAATATATAATATATGCACAATAATTACAAATGCATTGTATACACAACAATTATAGATTACCCTTCTAGTTTTTGTCTGTCATAATTTTATATTCAACCTTAAATTTATAAGGTTTCATTTCGCTTTGTGTAAAATTAGTTGATTTTTGAAACACTAAACTTTTTGCATAGTACATCATAAAAAAATCACAATCAACCCTAAAAAAAATAATATTTAAATTGTGGTTAGCATATTATAGGAGCCATAAAAGAATATGTTTTTATGAACCATAATATACTATTTTTTATGAACCATAAAAAATTATTTACGAACTGCATTGTGTGGGGCCTTGTACTTCAATTTTATTAAAGTCTTTCCCCAAGATAGATGACAATCCTTTATGCCATCTGATGTAATACGACTGGTACATATTCTTAAAAAACACCACCTACACACAAATGACATTAGTAAAAAATACATATTCAAAATTACTTGTAATGGTTTATATATAAAATATAAAACTTACGGTTTTCTCAAACTTAGCAATATAACTTTCCGTGACGTTGAGAGAATTATAGTGAAGTATATTACCTTTCTCTAGGTCTATCGCCAATAGATGCCAATGATCATCTGAATTATTTATAGGACAGATGATATATTTAATAGACTTATTTGTATCAGTTGTAATAATTTGTTCCAGTGCTGCTACGTGCATTACATCAAACATATCCTATGTTTTTAGAGAAAATTATTAGTGGACTAAATCCTTGGAAAAAGCAACAAAATAAGATGCTCAATTACTTACATCATTCCCCAACCCACAGAATATGGAGGTGTGGTATAATGAGTTAGAGGGTTTGGCATTGCTAACTAAAATTATCTAGTATACATTTATGCAATCCCCATTAATGCATTCATTCTAATCAAATATAGTCAAAAAAGATTGCATATCTAATGAGAAGGTATCATTGGCATAAACAAATTTAAAAACTTAATATTATTATTGAATGACAAGAATTATCATTGTTTTACATTATTGTGCAATCGTGATAGCAAAATGGATCAAACCCTTAGACCTAACCTAACTTAAGATTATTGTTAAACATCAAAAAGGGGGAGATTGTTGGTGCAAAATGCATCAGTGATGAACAGTCATCCTCTAGTGTTTCGATGTTTAACAATATACTAAAGTAAGAGACAATATAAGGTGTAGTCAAAATGATCAAGGGTCAAACCAAACATGACCTTATGTTTAGTAGGGTAAATCCAGGTTTGATGAGTTTGACAAAGGGTTAAACCAAACAGGATCTGATATTTGGTAGAGTAAATAGAAGCTAGGGTTGGTCAGTTTGACCAAGGGATTAAACCAAACCGGACTTGAGATTTGGGATTATATTTGTCCGAAGGTTGGAAGAAGTCTAGTCAGGATCATGATGACTAGAAAAGAAGTGATTAAGTTGGAAGAAATCTTAGTGAGTGAAGCTAGGTGAAAGAAACCCTGGTAAGTGAAGCTGGGTCCTAACAAGGGAAGCTAGGTGGAAGAAATCCTAGTAAGGGAAGCTAGGTGGAAGAAATCCTAGTGAGTGAAGCTAGGTGGACTAAGTCCTGGTGAGTGAAGTTGGGCATGAAGTCATGGTCCGGGCGACTAAGCACTAAGTCCTGATCGGGGATCGGGCAACGAAGTCTTTGCCAAGCGAGGATTGCGAACAAAAGTAGAGATGGGTCGAGGTCGGACGTCTCGAGATCCGAGTTCTCGGAGGCCAAGAAAAAGTCCAACCGGAGGTCCCGGTTGGAAAAAGCTTTAATCGAGCGAGAATTACGGACAGAAGTAGAGATGGGTCGAGGTCGGATGTCTCGAGATCAGGTTCTCGGAGGCTGAGCAAAAGTCCAACCGGAGGTCCCGGTTAGCAAAGGTAACTTCTCTAAGTATGGAGTAGGTGAGGACTCATTCCCCGGGAAAGGGAACATTAGACGTCAGTTCGACCTAGGATTTCGGGTGAAATCCAAAGTCAGAACCAATCAATTAAGGCTAAGATTATTTGTATGTTTGTCTTGTATTTGTTATCTTGCAAGTAGTTGAAGTTGGAGGTAAGATAGGAGAACAAACGCAGGAAAAACTGACCTAGGAAGAGGCCTTCCTGGGCGCTTGATTGGTATCAGGCGCCCAAGAGACCTTTCCCAGGCGCCTGGGAGCTTCCTAGGCTCCTGGGAAGGCCAGGTTTATCCAAGCCACGATTTCGGTGCTGCGATGATGTTTTGACCGTGATGTGACAGGTGCCCAAGAGCCCTCAGGCGCCTGAGAACGCAATATATAAAGGGGTTCGACCCCTCACTTCAGAACATCAACTTTCACATCCGCTAAGGCATTCTGTGTGAAACAAACGCCCTCAAATCGAAGCTCTATGACCAAGGAGGCTCCAGGAGGAAGTGCGCTGCACTTCAAACTACCGGATTGACCGAATCTTCTTTTTTCGTTGGTTTGCTTTTAGTTTATAAATTGTGTTTCAATTTATTTATTCTTGTACTTGTAAATTAAACTGTAAGACGGGTATTCTTCGCCTCCGAAAATTCCAGAAAGGAGATCAATTGTGGACTCACGTCGAGTACATAGGCCTTAGACGTACTGACCCTGGGGGTTGGGAACCAAGTAAATAAATCCCACGTGTACTATTATTTTTGTCTTTCTTTATTATTTTTCGCTGCGTACTAACTCTGATAGAAAGACGAACGAATGACGACCGACTAAAAGTCAAGTTGATATTCACCCCCCTCTATCGACCGACATCGATCCTACAAGTGGTATCAGAGCAGGCAGCTCTTCATCGGACTAACAGCCGAAGGAGCAAAGAAGCTAGGAATTGAGGGGGAGCAAGGGTGAATACAGGTATATTTTAAATTATGGTAATTTTTAATTAGTTTCATATTATTTGTTTTAAGTGAAGGGAGAGAGGACACTATAAAACCAATGCCCTATTCGTAAGAGTCGTTCATCACCATCGGCTGCAACGGAGGTACCAACGCCAGGAGTCCGGAGGGACAAGAGTCACATTCACTGTTTCAAATGTTAAAAGCATGAACACTACAAGATCCAGTGTCCAAGCAATGTACGGAAAATTAATTTTCGCAATAATTTTCAAATTCTTGCACAGTTATACAATCATTCTGATAATTTAGATAACACTGTTAATTTTTCTGATAAATTAGATTTTTTGCATAGCCAACTTAATGTACTGCATGACAAATTATCAAACATTGCATAGCCAACTTAATAGCCAACTCTCGTTGAAGGTTGTGAGGCAGGGCAGGCCAGCCAAGCGGATTAGTCGGGCGCAAGCCTGGATACCGCTTATAAATAAAAAAAAATGATAATATTAAAATATCAAACATTAATTCTTTAATCCTTAATATTAATGCTAGAATTTTCAAAATTAATAATAATACTTTAATTTGTGATAATTCTGATAATGTTAAGGACGATGATAATACTTTAATTTCTAATATTTCTGATGATGCTAAGGACGATGATAAAATCTTAACTTCTATTAATATTGCTGATAATCTTAATATTTTTGAATATAATATTCAAGATAACACTCTAGATAATGTTAAAGATAATACTCAATATATTTCTGAAGATAATGTTCAATACATTTTTGAATATAATGCTACAACTTTAATTAATAATCATGAAATTTATTCTACCTATTATGAAAATAATGATATAATTTTAAATTTTGAATATAACTTTAAAGATGAAGATAAAGATGAAAATGAATTTATTAAAATTAAAGCTATGTTTAATAGGGCTTACAAGAAATCAAATAAAATAGAAGTATTAAACAAAATTGAAAACTTAAATTCAAAAGAAATACTAGAAGAATCAGAAATGGTTGAATTAATGGAAATGATGCAACTAGACACAAAATTCTTAACAACTTTAATTAATTCTTAATAATTTAAAATTTAATTAATTCTTAACTAATTAAACCTTAATTAATTTTTAATAAGTTAAATCTTAATTAATTTTTAATAATTTAAACCGTGATTAATTTTTAATAAGTTAAACCTTAATTAATTTTTAATAATTTAACCTTAATTAATTCTTAACTAATTTAACCTTAATTAATTCTTAACTAATTAAACCTTAATTAATTCTTAATAATTTAACCTTAATTAATTCTTAACAACCTAAAATTTTAACTAATTCTTAAATTTTAACAGCTTAAATCTTAATTAATTAATATTTCAATCCTTAATTCAACAAAATCTACGAACTAAATTTCAATTAATTACCTTCAATTATGAAACTAAATAAATTCTATCCAATTGAAACCTCCAACTAAATAACAATAAATATGTCAAAGTTGGTTGACATATTTGCGGGTTCACACGGTCTGTATTAAATCGAGAATTTGATACTTTATTATGAACTTAATTAAAATGTTTTGACCCGATTGACTCATGCATAATGTCATGCTCATGCATCTGCTTATCTTTTCTTATATATTTGCCATGTCATCCATGTTTACTTTTCTGCATCATTTAGAATGGATAAATCAAAAAAAGATTGGTTGATACTTTCCTAACATAGTACTAGGGTAGGGCAAGATGACAGTACGTTAGGGAAGCTTGGTCTAGCCAGTCAGGAAGGTAAGGAGTACCCAACTTGGTCGACTTTGCTAAGTGAAACTAACCCAAGCTATTTCGCCACATCCTAGACTAGTTAGACCAAAATTTTTCAAAGAGTAAATTTAAAGTATTATTTCTTTAAAAGGCTTTGTCTAAGGAAAGGGTTGATGATCCAATAAGGCTACGACCAAAGAAGACCTCTGTGCCTGGCCAAGACATGGAAGCCAATTATTGAAATCTATTTTTAAATTACAAATTGTTAAACTTAAATCTAACTCAAGGTCAAGCAATTTATAAATTAAATTGTGAAAAATTATTCAAGCATCTCACAAACACCTATAAGGCAACCGTGCTTGCTGGTATTGCGAAACTTAGAATGGGTGAGATGATAAAAACTAATTAATTGATAAATATTTTCAAAATCTTTAGGATATGTTCTTAAAAATCTATTTTCAAAATAATGTTTAAACATAATAATGTTTTAAAGAATTTCATGTTTGATTGAGTGTTTACTTATAAATACATATTTCAAAAATTATATATCTTTTCGAAAATTGTTTGGCCTACACTTAGACACAAACCTTCTAGGTCAACACTAAAGTCCCTTAAGACACTTAGGTAGAGGTCCTTGTTGTTAATAAGGGTAGTCAGAAGGTGTCAGGTTCAGGGGGAGGCTTTATTTCTGCGTATTTTTATTTTTAGAAAACTATTTTTCAAAAATTATTCTTTTCGAAAATTCATATCCTTCAAAATGGTTCATGCTTTAAAAAAATATTATTATCATTTCAAAATACGTTTCGAAAAATATTTTTCAAAAAATTATTGTCATTTTTCAAAAATTATTTCTTGAAAGTTATCATATTCCTTCAAAAATATTTTTCAACAATTGTTTTAATTGCTCTTATGATTTGGACAAACTCTAAAGACACATAAGAAGTTTCTTAATGATCTACAAGAATTCCTAAGATTATGTCAGATTTAGAGGGAGTCCAATTCAAAAGAAATTAATATATTATTCATGATTATTTCAAAATATTTCTTAAATTTTTTTCTTTTCGTTTGAATCCAACCCTAAGACTCAGAGGAAGATCAACTTGTAGTTAACAAGCTTCCTAGGACTATGTCAGGTTTAGGGGAAGATTCAAATTAAAAGAACCATTAAATTTAAAAAATTATTATATTTTCGAACACTTTTTTTAAAAAATTAATTATATTGAAAACCTTTTGTTTCTTGAATATTTTTGAAAATGCTTTATCTTGAGTTTGGAAAAAATTCTAAGACACTTAGAAAAATTTTCCTTGTAGTTAACAAGGTTTCCTAGAATTGTGTCAAATTGGAAAAGAAACCAAATCAAGAAAATTATTATTTTTTAAAACCAAATTCCATTGAAAATATTCATTTATGAAAAATTCCTAAGACACATAGGAATGCTCTTGTGGTCAACAAGATTCCTAGGATTGTGTCAGACTTAGGAAAGTTCAATTTTTTAAAAAAAAAAATTCACATATTGTTGGTGCAATATTTTTTACAGTATTTAGTATCTTTTAGAACATTTTCTAGAACAAGTACATAGTTTTTTAAAGAAAAAGGGGGAAGAATTTTGAAAATCATATTTTTTTCAAAAAATTATATATCTTAAGTATTTTCAAAAGGGAGAGAAAGATTATCTTAAAAGGGGAAGAGAGACTTAAGTTAGATTTTTTTTCAAACTTGTATTGTTGGTGCAAATTTATTTTCCGTTTTTTCCTTTTGATGTGTGACAAAGGGGGAGAGAGGCTTAAGTTAGATTTTTTTTCGTTTTCTCCTAAGTGTTAAACCTAGAACCCTTAGACCTAACATAACTTAAGATTATTGTTAAACATCAAAAAGGGGGAGATTGTTGGTGCAAAATGCATCAGTGATGAACAGTCATCCTCCGGTGTTTCGATGTTTGACAATATACTAAAGTAAGTGACAATATAAGGTGTAGTCAAAATGATCAAGGGTTAAACCAAACAGGACCTTATGTTTGGTAGGGTAAACTCAGGTTTGATTAGTTTGACAAGGGGTTAAGCCAAACAGGATCTGATGTTTAGCAGAGTGAATAGAACCCAGGGTTGGTCAGTTTGACCAAGGGATTAAACTAAACCGGATTTGAGGTTTGAGATTATATTTACCTGAAGGTTGGAAGAAGTCTAGTCAGGATCATGATGACTAGCAAAGAAGTGATTAAGTTGGAAGAAATCCTAGTGAGTGAAGCTAGTTGAAAGAAATCCTGGTGAGTGAAGTTGGGTCCTAGTAAGGGAAGCTAGGTGGAAGAAATCCTAGCAAGGGAAGCTAGGTGGAAGAAATCCTAGTGAGTGAAGCTAGGTGGACTAAGTCCTGGTGAGTGAAGCTGGACACGAAGTCTTGGTCCGGGGGACTGAGGACTAAGTCCTGATCGGGGATTGGGCAACAGAGACTTTGCCGAGCGAGGATTGCGGACAGAAGTAGAAACGGGTCGAGGTCGGACGTCTCAAGATTTGAGTTCTCGGAGGCCGAGCAAAAGTCCAGCCGGAGGTCCCTGTTGGCAAAAACTTTAGTCGAGCGGGAATCTCGGACAGAAGTAGAGACGGGTCAAGGTCGGATGCCCCGAGATCCGGGTTCTCGCAGGCTGAGCGAAAGTCCAACCGGAGGTCCCGGTTGGCAAAGGCAACTTCTCCAAGTATGGAGTAGGTGAGGACGCGTTCCTCGGGAAAGGAAACATTAGACGTCGGTTCGACCTAGGGTTTCTGGTGAAATCTAAAGTCTGAACCAATCAATTAAGGCTAAGATTATTTGAATGTGTGTCTTGTGTTTGTTGTCTTGCAGGTACCTAAAGTTGGAGGCAAGATAGGAGAACAAACGCAGGAAAACTGACCTGGGAAGAGGCCTTCCTGGGCGCTTGATTGGTATTAGGCGCCCAAGAGACCTTTCCCAGCTTCTCGGGTGCATGGGAGCTTCCCAGGCGCCTGGGAAGACCAGGTTTATCCAAGGTGTGATTTCGGTGATGTGATGAAGTTTTGACCGCGACGTGTCAGGCGCCCAAGAGCCCTCAGGCGCCCGAGAATGCTGTATATAAAGGGGTTCTGTTGGTGCAGGTAGCACCTAAGTCAAACTTGGGTTTTGATAATGGAAAAGGGTTCAAGAGTTAAGAGGTTATTGTTATCTAATGTATTTACTAAGTGTGCAGGAAAGAAGCCCTAGGCACACTAGGCAAGAATTCCTGGTCGAGGACTGGGCACGAAGCCCTGGCAAGGAGCTGGGCACCGAAGACCTGCTCGGAAGGTGGGCACGAAGTCCTTGTCGAGGACTGGGCATGAAGCCCTGGCAAGGAGCTGGGCACCGAAGACCTGCTCGGAAGGTGGGCACGAAGACCTGGTCAGGTGGATCGGGCAAAAATCCAACCGGAGGAGCCGGTTGGCAAAAGGTAAACTCTCCTGAGAGGAGTAGGTGAGGACGCGTTCCCCGTCGAGGGAACAGTAGGCGTCGGTTCGACCTAGGGTTCCATTGGGGAGACCCGAAGTCAGAACCAAGACAACTACGACTGTAAAAATTATCTAATACTCTTGCTTTGTTGTTTTGGAACTAACCTTGTATGCAGGACCGAAGGAACGTGTTTCTGCAGCTCAGAACGCCCCAAAGGAGAGGAGCAGGTAGCTGGGCAGGGCACCCTGAAGGTCCCGGGCGCCCCCAAGGTTAAGGCAAAACAAGCAATTCAGAGTTGCTTCGAAACTGCATTAAGCAGGGCGCCCTGGAGGTCCCGGGCGCCCTGAGTCAAAGCCAAAACCGAATCGAAGCAAAAACAACCACGAAGCCAACATATCAGGTCAACCCATGCGCCCCCAGTGTCCCGGGCGTCCCCGTCAGCTCCGAGGCTGATTCTGGAGGGATAAGCGCTGACCGAGCTTCAGATGAGATTTCTCGGATCCGAAGGCACGTGTCAGGCGCCCCCAACGTCCAGGCGCCCCCAGGAGTACTATAAAAGGGGCTCGACCCCCAAAGCTTCGACAATCAATTTTTCCAACACCTTTACGCTCTTCGCTCAAGCGCTCTGCTCCGGAAACCTCCGAACTCGAGATTCTAGCGCCGTCGACGACCCTCTGCTCTGAAGTACGATCCACACCGGGCGTCGGTAACGAAGAGTATACTTGTACTTTTTTCTGCACTACTATTGTACAAATCCTTGTAAATCTTTGCGCCATTATAGAATTGCCCGCAGTAAATGGTCAAGGACCATGGGCCTTGGAGTAGGAGCCGACCGCGACTCCGAACCAAGTAAAATCGCTTGTGTTCCGTGTGTTTTGATTTAAATTTCCGCTGCGCATTCTCTTTTCTAATCCGAAACGCTTTCACGATATTCACCCCCCCCTCTATCGTGTTTTCTCGATCCAACAAGTGGTATCAGAGCGGGGAAGCTCAAATTTGGTGCAACCACCAATTTGAGAATTTTTCAGATTTTTCTTCGAAACTTTTAATTTTTTTTATCGTTCGAATTTTTATCGTTAATCGAGGTTGGTGCAACACCACTCGATAATTTTTTTATATATCTTCTTCCCGCACTGCTAATCCAAGACCAAGTCTTGGGACATTTTTTTTGTAAATTTTATTTCAGTAATTACTAAATGGTCATGCAAGAAGGGTTCAGTACAGCCAGACCACCTCTTTTCAGTGGGGAGGATTTCTCCTACTGGAAGAGTCGGATGGAAGTACACCTAAAAACTCAGGTGGTCATGTGGATAATTATCCAACCTGGACTAGAAATCCCAAAGAACGCTGAAGGAGTGCCACAATCTTACACCGAATGGGATACTGCACTGAAAAGGAAGATCGAGGCCGATGTTAAAGCGACTCAAACACTCCATTGCGGCCTAACCAAAGAAGAGCTGAACCGGGTAGGACCTTTCAATAGTGCAAAGGAACTCTGGGGTAAGTTAATTGAGTTGCACGAAGAAACCTCTGACACCCGAATAAGCAAAAGGGACCTTCTGCTAAACAAGCTGTACACAATCAAGATGAATGACAGCGAATCTGCAGCTCAGCTCCACGCCAGAATTCAGGAGCTGATGAACGGTCCACACACAATCAGTCACAAGGTAGAGAACCGTGACTTGAACAGGTATACTCTTAACGCTTTCCCGAGAAACTCTTTGTGGGCATCTATGGTAGATGCATACAAAGTTTCGAGGGATCTTTCTAAAATCAAATTAGATGAGTTATTTTCTGAACTTGAATTACATGAGCAGACTAACTGCACCTTGGCCGAGAAAGGCATTGCTTTTGTTGCAGGTAAAACTGGAAAGATGACCAAGAAGAAGCCTCAACCTGCACCCAAGTCTGACTCAGACTCAGAAGACAGCGAAGGAGATTGGCCTAAGCTGGTCAGGCTTGCCCGGGACTACTACAAGGAATGGAAGAATCATTCCAACAGAAGAAAAGTCAGCCGAAAGAAGGAGGATCCGGCTGAACCATCCAAGAACAAATCAAGTGTGATCTGCTTCGAATGCAACAAGAAGGGACATTTCAAATCGGAATGCCCTAATCTGAAAGAGGCCAAGAAACAAGAAGGAAGAAGGCTCTTCAAGCAACATGGGACGAGTCTTCATCCGAAGAAGAAGAAGAGGCCCCACAATCGAACCTGCTCGCTCTGACTGCTTTGGAAGAAATCGAGACCGAATTAGAATCAGAGCCGGAAGACAGAAAGCTCACATTTTCAGAGAATGGCGAAATCACTGTAAGTGGGTTTTCAAGAATTCAATTATCTGAATTAATTGCTTACCTTTCTCGTGACTTGGCGAAAGCCAAAATCCGAGTCGAGTCCCTCCGACAGGAAGTAAAACTCCTGAAAGAGGGAGCTGACTCTAGATCCTTAACTGAGAAGGTTCAAGAAGGAACCTCTACTCAAGTTGAAAAACTTGAGAAAGAGAACTCCTCCTTGAAAACTCAAGTCAAGGACCTTAGAGCAGCCTTAGAACTATTCACTTCTGGTTCCAAGGGTCTTGACATGATCCTTGGAAAACAGAAGTCGATTCTAAATCGATCCGGGTTTGGCTATCGAGTACTGAATCAGTCTAGACCTAAAATTCATGCATGGGTACTCAAACTATGCATGAACAACCAAACTGGATCAAATCAGTATTGGATCCCCAAGGACAAGATTCACATCTTGCCGAACCATTATCGTGGCTTTAGTCCAGGGGGAGCCAACTTAAAAACTATTTTTATAGTTAAATGAATTTCTTTTCCCGCTTTAAAATTACATGATTGTTTGTCTATTTATTTTCTGCAATTTACCATGCTTAGACCTAGGACTGGTTAGACTAAGGACTAAACCAATTAACTGAAATTTGAACAACATAGTATTGGGTGGCGGTGAGATGATAGTACGTTAGGGAAACCTTTTCTAATAAGGTCAAGTATACACTACTTGGTCTCTTTAGACTGGTGAAACTAGACGAAGCTACCCATCCAAGACCCAAACTAGTTAGACCAGAATTTTTCAAAAAATAATTTTAAAAATGAAATTTCATTAGAAGGTTTTGTCAAGGAAAGGGTTGATGATCCAATAAGGTTACGGCCAAAGAAGGCCTAGTGTCTCGCCAAGACCTGGAAGCCAATTTTTGAAATTCAAATTCAATTTATTCTTTGTCAAAATCGAATCTAACACAAATGTTCAGTTAATCGTAGATTCAAACACTCTTTTTCAAAATAAATTCAAAACCAATTGTTTTCAAAATTAATTTAACTTTCTCAAAATTAATCATAACTTTTCAAAATAAAACTTTCTACTAACACCTGTCTCACAAAAACCCATAAGGTTAACGTGATTGATAACTAGATACCGGGTGAGATAGTTAGGAATTAATACAAAATCTAATTTCGATTGTCTTTGATTATAACAGTCAAACCTAGTCAAACAGTCAAACCAGGTCAAATAGTTAAACTGGTCAACAATACATCAAAAGTTATCAATTCTTACACAGCCCGGGCGCCCCTTCCTTTCCTTATTTTCGATCAAGGCAGAAAAGCTGTCAACACCTAGCTAAGCTAGGCGCCCGGGTCCTCACGGGCGCCCCCAAGCACAGGTCAAACCCTAAAAAGCTACATATAGTCAGACAAAATGACCTTGTATTTGTCACCACTGTACAAAGGATGCCCTTGACAATAACACCCTCATTGCTCAACAGATTTCTTGGACTACGACTTTCTCAGTCCATTTTCTGCTACTATCCTCCTAGAGATCCTCCCTTTGATGCTCCCTACTCTCACATTAACCTGGACACCCTATACTCCTATTTTTATAGAGATGCTCGAAACCCCTTGGCTAGGCGATTTCAGTCTGTAGATCTTCAGGTTCAGGACTATGCCCTTTATAGAGTCCTAATCCGTTGCATTCTACCTTTGTCCACTTGGGACGTCGCAACCATGCGACTGTTCCACAACTTCCTACTGTACGCATTGATCCATCACCTAGATATCGACATTAGACTCCACATGTTTCACACGATTCTATATGCGTCCAGTATTACTACTCAGGGGCAGGTACACACCCCTTACTGCCACATCATCGCCTCCATTCTTCATCATCACAGTCGTAATATCACCGAAGGAGAGACGACCACAATGACCGAATTTGATGAAATAGGTTTTAGAATCTTTTCCCTAGCGGGCATAGAGGTCTCGGGTACCGGGGTTTTATCTTGGAGACGTCAGCGAGCCAGACCCCAGATCGACTCTAATGAGGAGATAGAGGTCGATGTCGCAGATCTGGCGGCCGAGATTCGAGAGCAGATGGACGAGCCTCCACCTCCGACGACTGCCGAGAGGCTAGCTCTACTTCAGACAGAGGTACACAGTCTCAGGGAGGACGTAGAAGCCAATCATGCAGAGTATATGGAGGCCCGCAGAGCCAATCGAGAGACTAGCGACGCACGGTATAATGAGATGATGTTGTTATTTCGATCCTGGCAGCCCAGCTCATCTGATAATCGCGGTCCTTCCTATTAGTTCAGATCGATGTTGTACTGTTGACTGGTTGACTACCCCTGCTCAGTAGGGTTGACTTGTATTTGACTGTGGTGTGACTATGTTGGTCCTCGCTTTGACCAGTTGACTTATCTAGTTGACTAGTTGTTTTTCTTGATTATTTGATCTTTATCAGTTGTTATGCTTGGTAGAATAGGTGTACTCTACTCCTATTTTTTTCAACCTGCTTTATTACTTGATTTTAAAATCAGTTCCTACTTAATTTTGAAAAATCATTCTTTTTCTTTTAAAATAATTTTTCAACTTAGTTTTTCTTAAGAAAAATTACCCCTTTCAAAATTAGGGCTTTTTCGCAAATGGGCATGGCTTAGGTTCTAACCCTAGAACTGCATGCACCTATAGATCTAGAAGCCAGCATCTCACAAGCACCTTAGGGTACTTATGATTGATCACCTAGAATGGGTTGAGATGCTTAGGTCTTTGCATTAATTCAAGATGCTTTAAGTCAGTGCATCTGCAGTAATTGGGGCACTAAATACAAAGTAAACAGTAATCAGGTTAAGTATCAAGCTTAGAAAATCTAACTTGAACAGAACACTTAACTTGACTAACCCTAGCGAAAGCTACTGTTTATAACAGTCAGTAAGTAGCTAATTGGGTTAGACAGGACCCGAAAGAGAAAATTCAAATTGATTTAGTTCAGTTCAAAATTTGGAATTGGTTCAGTACAGCATTTGACCCTGATTACTTAATTTCAATGCAATTACTTTTGCTATATTTATTTTTTTTGATATATGACAAAGGGGGAGAGATTGGAAAGGAGAGAAAAGGTCTCAAATTTTTTTTTTCCCAAAATTAAGTCTTTTATCTTCTATCCTTCAAAAAGTTCTTTAACTTTCTAAGTTCAGTTTTTGAAAATCAAACTTTACTTAATTCATTTTTTTTTTAAAATTAACTTTACCTGATTTCAAAAAGTTCTTTAAACCTTCTAAGTTCATTTTTGGAAATCAAACTTTACTTGCTTTCAAAAAATTTATTCCAAAGTACTAACTCAAAATCTTTGGTTGGTCGAAAATTTTCTAAGTGTAAAATTCAAAATTCTCCTGAAAATTGTCCAACTCAAAATATTTTGAAAAATAGTTTCTAACTTAAAACATTTTCTTAAAATTTTTAAGTATTTACAAAACTGAAAAATGCTTTTCACTTTTAGACTTAGAAATGTTTTTAAGCCCCACGAATTTTTGAAAAACTCAGGGGGAGATTTCTTCCAGGGGGAGGGAATTAAATTTAAGTAGTTTACTCACTTATCTGTTGATTAACTTAACTTTTTGAACTGGGTTGCCATAAATCAAAAAGGGGGAGATTGTTGGTGCAGGTAGCACCTAAGTCAAACCTGGGTTTTGATAATGGCAAAGGGTTCAAGAGTTAAGAGGTTATTGTTATCTAATGTATTTACTAAGTATGCAGGAAAGAAGCCCTAGGCACGCTAGACAAGAAGTCCTGGTCGAGGACTGGGCACGAAGCCCTGGCAAGGAGCTGGGCACCGAAGACTTGCTCGGAAGGTGGGCACGAAGACCTGGTCAGGTGCATCGGGCAAAAGTCCAACCGGAGAGCCGGTTGGCAAAAGGTAAACTCTCCTGAGAGGAGTAGGTGAGGACGCGTTCTCCGTTGAGGGAACAGTAGGGGTCGGTTCGACCTAGGGTTCCATTTGGGGAGACCCGAAGTCAGAACCAAGACAGCTACGGCTGTAAAAATTATCTAATACTCTTGCTTTGTTGTTTTGGAACTAACCTTGTATGCAGGACCGAAGGAACGTGTTTCTGCAGCTCAGAACGCCCCAAAGGAGAGGGGCAGGTAGCTGGACAGGGCGCCCTGAAGGTCCCGGGCGCCCCCAAGGTTAAGGCAAAACAAGCAAATCAGAGTTGCTTCGAAACTGCAGTAAGCAGGGCGCCCTGGAGGTCCCAGGCGCCCTGAGTCAAAGCCAAAACCAAATCGAAGTAAAAACAGCCACGAAGCTAGCAGATTAGGTCAACCCGGGCACCCCCAGTGTCTCGAGCGCCCCTGTCAGCTCCGAGGCCGATTCTGGAGGGATAAGCTCTGACAGAGCTTTGGATGAGATTTCTCGGATCCGAAGGCACATGTCAGGCGCCCCCAGCGTCCACGACGCCCCCAGGAGTACTATAAAAGGGGCTCGACCCCCAAGGCTTCGACAATCAATTTTTTCAACGCCTTTACGCTCTTCGCTCAAGCGCTCTGCTCCGGAAACCTCCGAACTCGAGATTCTAGCGGCGCCGACGACCCTCTGCTCCGAAGTACGATCCACATCGGGCGTCGGTAACGAAGAGTATACTTGTACTTTTTTCTGCACTACTATTGTACAAATCCTTGTAAATCTTTGCACCATTATAGAATTGCTCGCAGTAAACGGTCAAGGACCGTGGGCCTTGGAGTAAGAGCCGACTGTGACTCCAAACCAAGTAAAATCGCTTGTGTTCCATGTGTTTTGATTTAAATTTCCGCGGCGCATTCTCTTTTCTAATCCGAAACGCTTTCACGATATTCACCCCCCCTCTATCGTGTTTTCTCGATCCAACAGGTTCGACCCCTCACTTCAGAACATCAACTTTCACATCTGCTAAAGCATTCTGTGTGAACCAATCATGCTCAAGTCGAAGCTCTGTGACCAAGGAGGCTCCAGGAGGATGTGCGCTGCACTTCGCACTTCCGGATTGGCCAAATCTTCTTTTTCTGTTGGTTTGCTTTTAGTTTTCAAATTGTGTTTCAATTTATTTATTCTTGTACTTGTAGATCAAACTGTAAGGCGGGTATTCTCTGCCTCCAGAAATTTCAGAAAGGAGACCAATAGTGGACTCACGCCGAGTACATAAGCCTTGGACGTACTGACCCTGAGGGGTCGGGAACCAAGTAAATAAATCCTGCGTGTACTATTATTTTTGTCTTTCTTTATTATTTTCCGCCGCGTACTAACTCTGATAGAAAGACGAACGAACGATGAAATCCAACTAAAAGTAGAGTCGATATTCACCCCCCTCTATCGACCGGCATCGATCCTACATATGTGCCTCATCATAATCTCCAATGTCCTTTTTCAACGCTTTCTCCCTGGCTATGTATGCTTTTTTGTATGTTATGGTCACTCTAAACCTAGCTTTTATATCTGATATAATCATACTTAGTTTGCTTTGTTCATTATAAAGAAATTGCTCTTCAACAAAAAAATGCTATAAATGACGAAGAGCATGCTTGATGATCAACACTTTCCTTAACTATTCTACATTGGTGTTCCTTTATATATTTTGTAACGGTGAACTCTACTTCCCCCAGGCAACTACTCTCTATGTATATGGTTGGTTGAAGCACAATGTTTTAACTCTATTTTTCGGGTGTCAACTGGGTCATATCTTATATGTTTAACCATGTCATATTTCACAAGTGCATTCTTAAATTCTTGTCTAGATGGAAAAATCTGTCTCACAAAAAAAATCTTGTTCATCTCTTGCCTTTACCTTTCTAGTTGGCCCAGCTAGCAATTGAAAATTTAAAATATAAGGATTATCAGCTATTGAGAACTCCTCCTCTAAGTCATTGTATTGATCAGGGGGAAATACGTATTACTCAATTTGTATATCATCAACTTGAAATTCTAGTATAGTTGTACTAGGTTGTAATTCATCTGTAATTGAGATTTCATGATCTTCCTCCTCACTCCAAGTTGGCTCATAGTATTCAACAAGTCTTGTAGAAGAATTTAGACACTCATCTTCTAGATTACTTGCTTCTTCGTTTAGATCAAATGTCAAATTCCTTGTAATTCTATTATCACTATGCTCGGAAGGCAATGAAATATTAGTATTGGATATTTCTTCTACATTCCACATGACAACATTATCATCAAGCATATTCCATAACTCTAAGAGAATTTCGTCAACAATATTATCATCCCTGAAAAATAAATTACAATTAGCAAAGTTTCAAATTTATAATCAAGTGTTTCAGTAATTCAAAAAACAAGCAACAATCGATACAGATCCAATATCAAACCAAACGAGGGCTTGATATAAGATAATATTAGGCCCACCGTGGGCCTGATACAATATATTTCAAGCCCACGGTAGGCTTGACATCAAATCATATCAAGCCCGAGGAGGGCCTGATATGGTATGATATCAGGCCCGAGGTCATATTCAAACATGAATTTGTCATAAGGTTAAACAAATTCTGAGAATCCTATTTATGTAATGCATGACACCATTAGAGTCCTTTTGCAAACTAAAAATTAATAGGAAGAGTTGATCAAGGACAAAACTAGGTCTGATATATACCATATCATAGCAAAACATGGTCTAGCTGAAATAAATCCTACAAGAACACCTATACTATTTTTTTTCATTGTATACACAAATTTTAAGTAGTTAAATGATATGTACATTACTACATTTTTTTTCTTTTTTCTACCAAACACACTATTACTTGAAATTTCGCCTTCAACACCAATCTTTCTCAATGATTTTTTGAAGTCGTCTCTTTCAAGGCACCTCTAGAACACACTCCGACTAGTCGCTATCCCAGGCATCCGCGGTTCGATCCCTAGCTACGACGTATTTGCAAAAATTTTTCCTCCAAATGGAGAGCGAACCCTGGGACACTGGGCTTCTAGACCACCCACTGCAAGCGCTTCCCGATTTACCCTGGCGGCCGGTGGGAAACTTCCGTGTGGCCAGGCCAGTCGACCGAGGTTGGTTGAAAAAACCTCGTTAATCATTTAGAACACACTCCCGCTTTTAACTCCCTCTTTTGCAATCGCAGCAAAATATAGTAAAAGGTTCATGATGAGTCAAGTTGTGCAAGGCACGAAGATATATATAGGATGAGATAAGCTGAGAATACCTG
This sequence comes from Boesenbergia rotunda, assembly GCA_024364735.1. Lineage (NCBI taxonomy): Eukaryota > Viridiplantae > Streptophyta > Magnoliopsida > Zingiberales > Zingiberaceae > Boesenbergia > Boesenbergia rotunda. The sequence continues at coordinate 522,842 of JAGFNQ010002240.1, read as the reverse complement.
TATCTGAATTATAATATCTTATTTTAAAATTAAAACTCTAAAAAAGTGATTCAAATATCTCGAAAATCTAATTGTGAAAGGAAGTTATTAGCAGGACGGATATAAGAGGAATAATATATTTTTTGATGTGCCCTTTAATACAATACAAATCTCAAAATATTTTTTTTTTTTGATAATTATGTATTCTCAAACGCATCCTTTAGTAACAAGCCCAATTTTTTTTCTATATTTTATGTTGAGTAACTTTGTATTTAAACTTTGCTGTGTCATTAAATGTCGTCCTCCTTCCGTCTACCTAGCTCCTGGTCCAAAATCGAACTTCCATGTCAGTTGATCAAGCATGTTTCTTTTCTTAGTTTTTCTTCTGTTTTCTAGATTCGACGAAGAAATACTAGCAACATTCGTTCCCAACCGTCTGCAAAAAGTTAGCTCGTGAGCATCAATGGCGAATGCAAATTGGAGGCTTCTGTTTCAGGATACAAAAAAAACGTCACACCAATTGCCAAACCACCGAAACAAACACCCCAAGCAGCAAGGCAACCCCACAATCCCTCACTCCCCTCACCTTCCCCGGCATCGCCGAATCTACCACAATCATGATCTCGAACCTGCAAGTTCCCGTCGACGGGTCCTTCTCCGTCAGTGTCGCCAGGTTTGAAAATCCACACGCGACGTCGTCCTGGTCATTCTTTTGGTAGTAGTTATTGAACGCATACGAAATGTTGCCTTGCTCATCCAGATCCCCACATGATGTTTTGTAGCCAAGGGCCGTGCAGTCTGCATTTGCGCAAGCATAGCTGATGCTCGGAGCTAACCTGGAGTCGTCGGGCGTCACAGCCGGCTTGAGAACACACCATTTCTTGTCTAGATACTGGATGTTTTGTGCCCGAATCAGGGATCCCGTCTTGGTCGTGCCGAGATTCAGTTGGTACTTTGGCAGTCCATCATAAGTGAAAACACCCCAGTGCCTCTCAAAATTTCCCGGTTGGATGCTCTTTTCATCTTCATCCACCAAACTGAAGAGGTAAGCATCGATCGGCCCTGGCCTCATCGGTGTGCCCTGCCCCATGGAGATATGATTCATGAATCCCTGATTGAATCGCCGAGCATTCTGAGAGTTCGCGTTCATATCCCCGTCCGTCGGCCAACCAATCTCTCCGACGACGACCGGTAAATTGCCATAACCGTTCTTTTTCAGGGCCCAAATGAGAGTGTCGTGATTGGCATCGAACATGTTAGTGTAGCTGGTTGTGCCATCGACCACCGGCGAAGAATTTCCATCGAAGAAAGCATAATCCATCGGGAAGTTTGGATCACTGTAGAGGCTGATGAAAGGGTAGATGTTCACCGTGAAGGGGGCTGCATTGTCGCTGAGGAACTTGATGATAGCAAGCATGAGGTCATGGATATCAGTCCGGAAATCTCCATCGGATGGTCTACCGCTAGACGATCCGTAAACGTCAGCATTGAGAGGGACGGTGGCTTTAACCTGGCTGCCCACACCGGCTCTGATGAGAGCGCTTTGAATGTTTTGGAGGGCTGGGAGTGTAGTTTGGAGAAAGCTTCCATTGTAGGTCGTCAAGAAAGGTTCATTTCCAACTGCGACATACCTTTAAACACAAAATAGCTTTTCGGTAAGATATCGAACAAAGATTCAACTAAAATATTAGATAACTGTAGGGCTGTACATGAGTTAAATATTCATCAATAAGCTTGGTGTTCGATTTGGTATGAACTTGTTTGTATTCGTTTAATATACTATCCTCACTCAAGCTCCTAACAAAGAAACCAACTCAAACTGCAAAAAAAAAAAAACAGGGATAATGTTGCCTGAATTGCATAATTCAGCTACAAAACAATCGGTACATAAGAAACTCAAACTAGTATTTGTGGGCCTGTGGCAAAGAAGTTCGATATCAAAGAAACACAAACTAGACAAGAAAAGGCTAGCTAACTAGAAGGCAACCACAACAACAACAACAACAACAAGGATCATGAGATAGGTTCTCGACAACTAGTACATAAATTGTTCAATGAATAATGAGTTCGAAAATGGGCCCTAATAAGGAATCACTAGACAGCAATCATCGACTATTCGATATCAATTCATCATTGATTTGTCTTCCCGATTGAAGCTATAAGCAAATCTCTCGATCAAAGAAACTCTAATGAGATAGCAGTTTAGATCATTCGACTACTAATCTTGGAGAACTTCTAGCAATTATAGCAAGATTTGGCAAAAACATAAACAAGGAAAGCTACCTGATGTTGACTCCATCATTGATGTAAGCTGAGACATTGCTCGACACCCAGTTCTGCGCCGCCTTCGAGCTCGAGGCCAACATGGCGAGCATATCGTTCGGGATGCCGACCATAACCTCCAGCCCACTCTTCCTCAGGGCGCCCATCGTCCCTGCATCGGCATCGAACAGCTTCACCTTCTGAAACCCATTGTCCCTGAGCAACCGAACCACCGTGCTGGGTGGCAGAGGGTGGCTTGTCTGTGTGCCCCAGTTAGCTCCGATGCCCCCGACAGAGGCCGCCAAGCAAAGCCAGGAGAAAACCCAAAAACTCAGATCCATGCTCCCCCGAAATCGAGGGTTAGGGTTTCTACCGAAACAAAAAAAAAAAGTCTTTGGCGAAGATGAAGAGGTGAGCTTTGGGGGCAACACTCGACGCCGCTCCCATCCAACAAACCCTAGGCCAAAACGTAGTCTGAAACCAAGTTCTTCAGCAAATCACCCCCCGAAAACAACTTTTTACAGAGAGAGAGAGAGAGAGAGAGCGACCATACCAGACATGGGAGCTGCGTCAAGAACTAGGGCGCTTGTTGAGCGAGCTTAGAGATCCATCCAGGAAGGTGCGCCAGCTAATAAAGAATTGATTCTTAGCAGGGCGGAGCGGAGCAGAGCAGGCAGTGGGCATTGATGCAAGCACCAGAAAGAGACAGACAGAAGGGAGATCGACATTTAAGACGACGACAACATGAAAGAGTGAACTTTTGTCGAAGGAAGCAAACAACAGAGCAGAGTATTGATTTGATAGTCCAGCCATTTACGGCAATTGACAAAATGCCATTAATCTTTAGGATGATTGATTAGATTTTATGAAAAAAAATTTTCAATCATTAAAATAAATTAAGAAGCGTTCGCATTTCGAATCTTTCAAAAAATGAATTTATTTTTTAAGAGAAACATTGTATAATATCTATTTTAAAATAAATAAATAGACATCGATACTTAACTTTCTCATGATTTTTTTTAATCCAAGATTGTTATAATTACTAAATACTTGCTAGAATATATTTAAAATGGATTTAACATCCACTATCTACTAAAACATATAAAAATTATCTTATAATTGGTAAAGGTGTTTAAATTTTGTTTAGAATTTAGGAGTTATGATTTTGGAAATAGTAGTTACATAATACATTGTACAATTGATCGTAAAAACAAAAATATTAAGGGGCATTTTTAATACTCATGAAATTTACAAAAATATTAAGGGGCATTTTTAATATTCACGAAATTTTCGAAGTAGTTTTTTGAGAAATTTAAGAAACTACTTTTTTCCCCCAACCGTCATTTTGTTAGATTTGTCCAATGTGAGCACATATGTTATCGGGTCGGGTTCGGATTCAATTCTTGGTCCGTTGACTCAGGACCCGGAATCCCAGCTAACTCCCACGTGCGCGAATAGAGAAATAGAGTACTGAATATTGAATACGATAAGAAAAGACCTCTCCACAGCTCCACTCTTCCACCTCTTTTTGGACCTCGCGAGAGTGGCTGGGGAGCGCATCGATGGATCTCTTCGAGGCGCAGAGCAAGGTGACGTCCGGCGATCGATCCGAGATCGAGTCCGTGAAGACTTCAGAGGAGGGAACCTCCCTCAAAGACTCCGCCGTCACCATCTCTGAGACCGGCATCAGGTACTGGATACTTGGACTTGGAAGGTTGGGATTTTACCTATTTTGACTCAAATTCAGTGAAAAATTACTATTTTGTCGTACCATTTGGGGTTGGGACATTGAGAGGGGTTTGTGATTTCTTGTTGGGATATAATTTTGGAGAGGTTGGGGAAATTAGGTTATATCCGCTACTTTTGTGGAATTTGTTCGACCCCAAATGGTGGGAATTGGGGGAATTAGATTATTCCTGCCGCTCTGTGAAATTTGTGCTAAAGTTTCTTGTTAATTTTATGGATCTGACAATTGTATGTGGTATAATCGGCGAAAGTTTCTTGTTGGGTGCTTGTTCGTTGATGATGTTCGCTCCCTTTTTAATTTTTTAGGTCAACACTCAGTTGTTTAATTGAATGATTCTTTAGGAGCTTTCCGACGATGATACCAAAGCAAAGTCCACCGGCAGCATCGCAGCTCATCATGTTCTATGGCGGATCCGTCAGTGTGTATGACGCCGTTTCTCCAGAAAAAGTATGCCTTTTTATTGTATCATATTTGTCTCAGAAGGTCTTGATGTAATTGTTCAGCTGGATGCTGAAACAGGCACAAGCTATCATGCTCCTTGCGGCAGCGACGGCAGTGGCCTCGAGAGCTTCTGCTAATAAAACTGCTTCTGTGGTTACTGCCACCAAGGTCCCAGCCGTAGTTGGTTCAGATGCTGCTACTAAAGCTGCACAGTCACTGGCTGCGCCAGTGCTCACAAGAACTCTGTCATTTCTCAGCTCTTCAGCTTCGGCGGAAGGTGCGCTAGTGAAACTCTAGTGAAACAACCCCAGCTTGCTTCTAATTTGAGTAGTTCCCTTGGCAAGCTGCAAGCTGGTCGTCTGCTTCTTCCTTGGCTTTAAATTAACATTTTTTTAAATCATTTTCTTTCATACTTCTCCAGAACTCCCTATTGCTAGGAGGCACTCACTTCAACGCTTCTTGGAGAAGCGTCGTGATAGGTAAACAATAAGATACAAACTGTTATTCAGATTTTCAGGGGATAATTTCTTCCTTTCTTGTTCATGTCATCTGCTTTGCTAAATCACACTTTTATATTGCTTCTCTTCATTTTGTTTTGTTCTATATTTTCGCATAAAAGTGTATCATAAGGAATCATACGTTGTTTGGTTCTCTAAATAAGGAGTCACTCTTTCTCTTTGATTTAAGGATATTTTTCATTTGGATTATTTGTTTTATGCCTTTTCTTTTGCAATATAATTGGCTTCTCAACTTAAATAACTTCGCCCTCTTAGTTAAGTTGGTAATTAGTAGATAATATACCAGTATACTTAGTTTAGCCCTTCAGTTGCAACTATAGTTCAACAATCTTGACTCAATGAAGATGCTGATTTTAATTGGTAATATTTTGATTTAAACTACTCTAGTTATTCTTTTTATTTTTTATTTTTGGGTAAATCTGGAGCACAGCTTATGCACACTCAGAAGTTGACTTCCAGACTATTCGTTCCTAGTGGGATTCGAACCTTGATCTTTTTTGTTGGTCCTCTGAATGCATTACCACTACCACACCCGTAGAGGCAAAAATGTATCCTCTAGGTCTTATTTTCTTCGTATTGAAGTTGGCCTAATTTAGTTGTATTTTTTGGGAACAATGATGCTTGATGCAATTATAGTTCTAATGTCAATTCTACATCTCGTCTCCTTTATAGATGTTTAAACTCCTTTTTTAGGCCTTGCATTTGAAGATATCTAGAAGAGATCTGCATGATTTACAGATATCATTTTTGAAAAGTGTTTTATTAGCTAGTTAATTTTCAAACTATTTTGTAAACTTTTGAACCGATACCTACCTTTTCCTCTTTCATCTAGGGTGGTAAGGCCCTCAACTTTAATTGCATAAGAACTCTTTGGAGAAGATGGCTCAGTGCTTAATGCTCCTCCAAATAAGTATCTGATAAATGATCCCGTGATCATTGTTCTTCCAAATCATAATAGTACAAGTGTTTAGCAAAGATCCAACTCACCTAAAACATAGAAATTTCAAGTTCTATAATTCTATTCATTTTGTGTTAATCTTTGTTCTCCTTTCATATATATACTTTTATAATCATTTTATGTTTCTTTTACCGACATTGTTATACCTGGCGGACTGCAACAGTTCTGTTTGTTTTATACTTCTATCCTTATCGAATAATCCAAAAGTAAGCGTGTGTTTTTAGAAGTTCAGACTACCGTCAAAGTTGTTGGATTCCTAAAGAAGTTCAAGAGTTGAATCGCAAACTTGTTATTTTTAGCAACATACCTTTTTGATATTTCCTGCTGGCTAGTGATATGAGAAAGATGCCGTTTCAATCTAATGCAAATGAAGTATGAGGGGAGCTTTAATACCGATAGCATTCGTTGTATGTTCATGACTATTATCCCGAGCTTGTTGTGTTTGCCTTGCTCACCGAGTGATCTTAACATATCCAAAGTTTACTGATATCTTACTGCTGCTTGATCAGGGTGGCGAGCAATGCCCCGTACGCTTCATCGAAGCCGTTGGACACTGGAAAAACGGCGTCTGAAGCACAGACTCAGCTCATATGACCGACCACCGACCGACCACTCTCAAATCCCCGTCTGCAGTCAACTGGTATCTAATATGCTGTAATCTACTACTGCTGCTCGTAATTTGTAGAATAACCATGTTGTGTAATGTCGGACTAAAGATTGTTCACAAACTCAGCTGTATCGACTTGTTCCCTGAACCCTTTTTATGCTGTAAAATCAAACAATATTGATGATATTAAGGGACAAAATTATATGTTCTTACTGAAATCAAACTTTAGTAAATAAAATTTGTAGAGAAATCAATCTTTAGTTTTAGCACTCTTTGTTCATTAGTTCTTTCTGAAAAATAAAGCAATTAGCTTTCACTTGATGGTAGTAAGTACATCAAGGAACATTAAGGGGGCGTTTGGTTTGTATTTTTCAGTTTGTTTTTCATTTTCATTTTTTTTGTAGAAAATACGGTTTTCTGGAAAACATGTTTGGTTTGTATTTTCCAGCTTTGTTTTCCAAAACAAATATAGCGTTTTCTGGAAAACTGGAGAATGAAAAAAAGTCATTTTTCAGAAAATTAAAAAATGTGATTTTCTGAAAAATAAAAATGAAAAATGAAACAAACTAAACGCCCCTTAACTTTCTTCTTCTCGTTTTTTTTTCTTTCCTGCCACTTTCGATCATTGACTTGAGTATCAAAGGGATTGTGCTGACAAGCTGGCCCAAGCGCTCACCGGTGTTGATGTCTCATGCCACTAGACTCCACGTCGGAGAAGATCGATTGAAGTCATCGGAGTGGAGGAGCCCGAGTCGACGAGAAAGAAGACCATCAGTTGCTGTTTTTAGATATCCAATTCATTAAATTGACCAATTTTGAAGATGACCGATTTAATCCTAAAAAATTTTTATCGGTCATCAAAATAAATCGAAAAATATAATCAATATCTCATCCAGTAATTAATTAACATCTCAATTTTTTTTCATAGGAGAAAATTTGTTATACTGAACATACTTACCGAATTACAGAAAAGCACTCTGTAATTGCAACGTGTGTTGCTTTTTTTTTTTATCATCATATTGAAACAAGTGATGTATGAAACACAAGAAAAACAATAATTATAAATTTAAATAAAATTAATATAATTAACATCTAACAATTTTAGTTTTCTAAATGATGATTCATATGTATATAATACACACACGTTGCGCCACAGAGATTTTTTTTAAATTATTTTTTTAATCTTAAACACTTTATATATATATATATATATATATATATATATATATATATATATATATATATATATATATATATATATATATATATAATATCTTATTCGCTTATATATATATATATATATATAATATCTTATTCGCTTAAATATCTCATTCCTGGTTCGAGTGGGATTGAGATTCAGATTGGGATTCGATTGGGATTGGGATTCGATTATTATATATAATAACTGGATTTGTCATTCCTAATTTAACTAGAATTGTAATTTGGATTCGATTGGGATTGGGATTGGGATTGGGATTCGATTTTATATATAATAACTCCTCTTTCCTTGGTCCTTCGAAGGAAACAGATGGCGACGCCGATGAAGAAGAAGATGAGCAGAGGCCGTCAAAGGATCGCGATCAAGGAGATAGTGTTTGAATTTTGATTGAAATTTCAAATCTATTGGAAAACCTTTAGTCCCACATTGCTAAGCCAAAGGAGATGGAAGGCCTTATATATCAAGTCATTCCTATAATGCTTAGATGGCTTAGGGGGACCTACACGCATGCGCGGGTTGAGCCCAAACTAGGTGGTTTCAGGGGGTCTGGGCCAGAAATCCATAAACCGGGCGCGACGCACGCGATTATCGCGTGCAGGGGGGAGTGCAAATCCCCAGCCCGTGAGCCTCGCGCTTGCGGGCGGCCCGGTTTGATTTTGCAGATTTCGGTTCGAGTTGATTTCTAAATCAATTTGGCTTGATTTTATTTCTTTCTTTATTTGTATTTTTATTATTTTGAGAAGTTGCGTCTTTGCCTTCTCTCAAAATCGCGCACGACGCGACTTTTCTCAAAATCGCACGCGACGCGACTTTTCTCAAAATCGCGCGCGACGCGACCCCTCGGTTCGCGTGTCTGCGCGAAGAGGCAAACAGACACCTCTTCTGATCTATAAAAGGAGAAGAGAAGAAGAAGATTAAGGACTCACTGCTTTCTTCCTTCTCTTCTTCTCTCTCTGTGCGAAGGCAGCGTTCTCCGAAGACAGTTTTTCTCCTTCTTTCTTCTTCGGTCGTTTTGGGTCTTGAGGCTTCGTCTTGTGCGATCTGAGGTTGAGTCCGAAGGCAGCATTCGTTTTGGAGTGCACCTACGAACGCAGCGTGGTTGTCGGATCTTGGGGGAGTTTTGCTGGGAGCCTTTGCACCGTAGGGCGGCAATAAATTCTCTAAAGACAGTCGGCGCGTCGACGATTCAACCGGAGGATAACGATTTCCTAACCCTACTTATTCATTTACTGTCTATTGCATGCTGCCCGATTTTATTGGTGCAAATATATTACTGATTTTAGTGCTATATTTATAACAATTTTAGAGAATTTACTGTAAGCATCAATAGACATGATGAATGATAGGGTAGTTGGGTCTAATGAGGCTAGTGCCAGACCTGAAAGATTTTTTGGGCAGAACTTTAGGCGTTGGCAACAACGCATGAAGTTCTGGCTTACCACGCTAGGGCTATTCTCTGTCATAGAAACAGATCCTCCTTCACCTGATGAAGAGGAACCTGGCCGTAGTGCTGCCTTAGAGAGGTTTAAGTCAAGGGATTATCTCTGCCATGGGAGAATCCTGTCTGCCCTCTCAGACGCACTTTTTGATGTGTACTGCTCAACCTCTTCGGCTAAGGAATTGTGGAAATCCTTGGATAAAAAATATAACTCCGAAGATTCTGGTTTAGAGAAGTACACCGTGGCAAAGTTCCTAAACTTCAAAATGATTGAAGGAAAATCTGTGGTTGAGCAGACCCATGAATTTCAAGTTCTGATTCATGGTCTTGCTGAAGGAGATATGCTACTACCCGAAAAATTTCAGGTCTTGTCTATCATCGAGAAGTTGCCTCCGAGTTGGGAAAATTTTGGCATGACTCTTAAACATAGGAGAGGTCAAATCTCTTTAGAAGATTTGATGATTGCCTTAAATATCGAGGAAGAACATCGGAAGCAACATAAAGATGATAATAAGACAATGCCAATGGACTTTATTCCAAAGGCAAACGTGGTAGTCTCATCTGACAAAAACAATTTCAAAAATCAGAAAATGAAGAACAAGATGAAACCCAAACCAAAGGTTCAAAAGAAAAATGGAACCAAGCCGTGCTGGACATGTGGACAAGTTGGACATTACGCCAAATTTTGTCCTGACCGAAAAAACAAAAAGAAAAATCAAGGCAATACGTCCAACACCAAGGCACAAGCAAATGTTGTGACTGCTAATGCCGACACCAGCGATAGGTTTGTTACCTTTAACCCCGAACTAAATTTGATCTATCAACCTAATGAGTGGTTGGTTGATACAGGTGCTAATGTGCACTGTTGTGCTGATCGCTCTGCCTTCCTTACTTATCAGGTAATTGAAGGCACTTCCGTGACCATGGGGAACCATTCTGCAGCTAGGGTGCTTGGGATAGGACAAGTTGACCTGAGGTTCACCTCTGGAAAGGTCCTGTCACTGCATGAGGTGCATCATGTTCCAGCGGTCCGTCGGAATCTGATTAGCGGGTCAAAGCTAGTTCGTGTTGGTTACGAATTGAACTTTAAATGTAATAAAGTTGTAATATTACATTTAGGAACCTTTATTGGAAAGGGTTACCTTAATGAAGGATTATTTAAACTCAATATAGAAAAAGCAACTTTGAATAAATCTAATGATGTTGGTTATTCTTATAACATTGAATCTTATGATGTATGGCATGATAGATTAGGACATATTAATTTTCAAACTGTAAAAAGAATGATGAATCTTGACATGATTCCTAAGCATGCCATAAATGATAAGAAAAAATGCGAAATTTGTGTGCAATATAAACAGCCCCGAAAACCCTTCAAATCAGTTGATAGAAATTCTGATGTTTTAGAATTAATTCATACTGATTGTTGTGAGTTTAACGGTGTAATAACGAGAGACCGTAAAAGGTATTTCATTACCTTCATTGATGATCACTCTCGTTATTGTTATGTTTATTTGCTAAAAAGCAAGGATGAAGCTTTAGATAAATTTATGGTTTTTAAATCTGAAGCCGAAAACCAAACGAATAAAACCATTAAGAGGTTAAGGTCTGATAGGGGCGGAGAGTTTACCTCGAACCTGTTTCAGAAATTTTGTCAAAATTCAGGTATAATTCACGAGGTGACTGCTCCATATAGTCCTCAATCAAATGGTGTAGCAGAAAGAAAAAATCGAACCCTTGAAGATATGATCAATTCCATGTTAGGAAGTTCTGGGTTACCCAACTTCATGTGGGGGGAGGCTCTATACACTGCATGTCATGTGTTAAATAGGGTCCCAATGAAGTCAAGGGATAAAAACCCATATGAGCTTTGGAAAGGTCGGAAAACAAGTTTGAAATACCTTAAAGTGTGGGGGTGCCTTGCAAAGGTACTAGTACCTGAACACAGAAGGAAGAAACTTGGTCCAAAGACCGTAAATGGTATCTTCTTAGGTTATGCTCAAAATAGTATTGCATATAGATTTCTGATTATTAAATCAGAAATTCCTGGAATAGATGCAAATACTATTGTAGAGCTTCGCGATGCTACATTTTTTGAGGATATATTTCCTATGAAGATGAGAACACCTCAGTCCATTTCTAGTATTCCTACTAGAGATGAGCCTGCTTCCGTAGATGTCCCATTATCCGTAGTGAGTGCACCTTCCTCAAGTCACTCTAGACTAGATGAATCTAGTGAGTGTACAGAATTGAGAAGGAGCAAGAGACAACGTGTCTCTACGGATTTAGGCCAAGACTTTATCACCTATAATATAGAAGGTGATCCTGTGACATATAGAGATGCTATGGCTTCTCCTGAAGCTAAGCACTGGAAAGAGGCCACTAAAAGTGAAATGGACTCTATTATCTCTAATGCCACTTGGGAATTAGTAGATTTACCTCCTGGTTGTACCACCATAGGATGTAAATGGGTGTTTAAGAGAAAACTAAAACCTGATGGGTCAGTAGATAAATTTAAAGCACGCCTAGTTGCTAAGGGATTCAAACAAAAAGAAGGGATTGACTATTTTGACACTTATTCTCCTGTTACCAGAATTACTACAATCCGAGTGTTAATAGCATTGGCATCCATATATCATCTTGAGGTCCATCAAATGGATGTCAAAACGGCATTCCTTAATGGTGATCTTGAAGAAGAGATATATATGGATCAGCCAGAGGGATATGTAGCTTCTAGAAGTGAGAATAAAGTCTGTAAGTTAGTTAAATCTCTATATGGTTTGAAACAAGCCCCAAAGCAATGGCATGAAAAATTTGATAGTGCTATGCTATCATTTGGCTTTGAAATTAATGACTCTGACAAATGTGTATATACTAAACTGAAAGGCGATAGATGTATTATTTTATGTTTATATGTAGATGATATTTTATTGTTTGCATCTGACCTTTCAATTATTAATGAGACCAAGGCCCTCTTAAGTGGTAAGTTTGATATGAAGGATATGGGTTGTGCTGATGTGATTTTAGGGCTGAAGTTGACTTGCTCAACTGATGGAATAGCAATTTCTCAGTCACACTATGTGGAGAAAGTGTTAGAGAAATATGGCTATAGCCACATAAAATCTGTAGTCACACCCTATGATCCTTCAAAGACTCTCCACAAGAATAAGAGTGGCGTGGCTGTGTCTCAATTAAGATATTCCCAAATAATTGGTAGTCTAATGTATTTGGCAAATTGCTCTAGACCTGATATTTCGTTTGCTATAACTAAATTGAGCAGGTTTACCAGCTGTCCGGACAGAACACATTGGGATGCATTAGACAGAGTACTCAGATATCTAAAAGGAACTATATCCTTGGGCTTACAGTATGGGAGATTCCCTGCAGTCCTGGAGGGATATAGTGATGTCAGTTGGATAGCTGACACTGATGAGTGTAAAGGCGTTACTGGTTATGTCTTTACACTTGGAGGCGGTGCAGTTGCTTGGAGGTCTGTTAAACAGACGATTATATCCCGTTCTACATCTGAGGCAGAATTGTGTGCTTTGGATACCACAGTAACTGAAGCAGATTGGCTTAAGGGTCTTCTGTCTGAAATTCCCTTGATGATTAAGCCAATATCTTCTATTTCAGTACACTGTGATAATCAAACAACAATAGCTCAGATTAGAAGCTCCAAGTATAACCAGAAACAGAAGAGACATGTACGAATCAGATTGAAGTCTGTTCGTGAGCTAGTGTCTCTTGGAGTGGTGTCTTTGGACTTTGTAAGTTCAAAAGACAATATTGCTGATCCACTCACAAAAGGTCTTGATTCTGAGAAAATCAAGAGATCCAGTAAGGGAATGGGACTGAGGCCTATCTTGGTTTCATCTATAGCGGCAACCCAACCTATCTGATTGGAGATCCCAAGAAGTAGGTTCAATGTGGTATAAACAAGCTATAAGGGTGAACCGTAAGCATCAAACTGATTGAGATGTAATCTCATAGTCTCTTCCCTGGATAGATGCTTGACTGCTAGTAAGGATGAGCCTAGGGGCTCTTAATGAGTTCAAGGTCTTTATGACAGGATGCTTGCAGTACATCCTTGAAGAACTCACCTATGCAAGTGTAACTGTGGGGCCGCAGTGTGGGGGGTCTAGGCAACTCTCCTTAGCACTTATGAAACAAGATTCGGTGGCATGGCCGTAATGCACCAACCCAGAAGGATTCAACCGTCGCCTGTGATGAGTTGTTGCCAATTGATTTTCACATATTAAAGGTTTAAGTTCAAGACTTAATTCACTTCAAACCTGTGTGAATAAGATTGGTTTACTTAGGTGAAAATTCAAACCGGAAGGTATTTTTACTGAAAGCTCATTACGACAAAGCCTTAAGACCTGTTTTATTATTTATTATAATTTGAAATTTGTGGGGGATTGTTGAATTTTGATTGAAATTTCAAATCTATTGGAAAACCTTTAGTCCCACATTGCTAAGCCAAAAGAGATGGAAGGTCTTATATATCAAGTCATTCCTATAATGCTTAGATGGCTTAGGGGGGCCTACACGCATGCGCGGGTTGAGCCCAAACCAGGTGGTTTCAGGGGGTCTGGGCCAGAAATCCATAAACCGGACGCGACGCACGCGATTATCGCGCGCAGGGGGGGTGCAAATCCCCAGCCCGTGAGCCTCGCGCTTGCGGGCGGCCCGGTTTGATTTTGCAGATTTCGGTTCGAGTTGATTTCTAAATCAATTTGACTTGATTTTATTTCTTTCTTTATTTGTATTTTTATTATTTTGAGAAGTTGCGTCTTTGCCTTCTCTCAAAATCGCGCACGACGCGACTTTTCTCAAAATCGTGCGCGACGCGACCCCTCGGTTCGCGTGTCTCCGCGAAGAGGCAAACAGACACCTCTTCTGATCTATAAAAGGAGAAGAGAAGAAGAAGATTAAGGACTCACTGCTTTCTTCCTTCTCTTCTTCTCTCTCTGTGCGAAGGCAGCGTTCTCCGAAGACAGTTTTTCTCCTTCTTTCTTCTTCGGTCGTTTTGGGTCTTGAGGCTTCGTCTTGTGCGATCTGAGGTTGAGTCCGAAGGCAGCATTCGTTTTGGAGTGCACCTACGAACGCAGCGTGGTTGTCGGATCTTGGGGGAGTTTTGCCGGGAGCCTTTGCACCGTAGGGCGGCAATAAATTCTCTAAAGACAGTCGGCGCGCCGACGCTTCAACCGGAGGATAACGATTTCCTAACCCTACTTATTCATTTACTGTCTATTGCATGCTGCCCGATTTTATTGGTGCAAATATATTACTGATTTTAGTGTTATATTTATAACAGATAGAGAATCCGGCGGCGCGGCAGGTGTGCTTCTCCAAGCGCCGTGCCGGCATGTTCAAGAAGGCGAACGAGCTTTCCGTCCTTTGTGGCGCCGAGCTCGCCGTCCTCGCCTTCTCCCCCAGCGGCAAGCCCTTCTCCTTCGGCCACCCCTCCGTCGACACCGTCCTCGCCCGCTTCTTCTCCGCCGGGCCTGATTCCCCTCGGCACCACCCCCTCGCTGGGGCCCTGGTTCAGGCGCTCGGCCGGCAGGAGTCGCAGCTCGCGAAGCGGCTCGAGGCGGAGAGGAGGAGGAAGGCGGCGCTCGAGGCGGCGATTTCCTGGCCGTGGGGCACCATGGCGGACCTGCTGGACGCCGACGTGGAGGCGCTCGGGATGCCGGAACTCGACTTGCTGCAGAGAGCGCTGGAGTGGGTGCGGGCGGAGGCGGCGGGCAGGGCGGAGCAACTGGCCCTCGAGGCTTTGCGGCCGTCGAACGTGGCGGTTAACCTTTGAATAAATTACTAAATCCATCCATCCTCTCTTTCGAGCTGTGTCTCTAGTCCCTCTTCTTTTTGCTCACACATTCAAACTCATTTTTTCATATAGAAAAATGAAATTTATTGTGTAAATATGTTTTCCCTTCAACTGAATGAGCAATTCCTCCAGTGTTCTAACCTCTCACAATACGTCGACCAATGAAACAAGCTTCTCGGAGACATTCGTGGGAATTGGCGTAGAAGTAGTCCTCTTCCTTTGGTCTGTCGGGTATCGCCGCCCTCTGGTAGGCCTTCCGAGGCGAGTAGCATGAGCTGCCTTAATTGATGAAGAGAGGTCTTCCCATGCTAAAGTTCCATTAATATACTGATCCGTCAGGTCTTCTAAGACCTTTCGATCTAGCGTGATGGTGTTCTTGAACCCCAAGTATCTGCAAATTGTAAAACAGAGAGATCTTAAAGAAATCAGACTTTAGTTTTAGCACTCTTTGTTCATTAGTTCTTTCTGAAAAATAAAGCAATTAGCATCCACTTGATCGTAATATGCATCGATGAATACGATAAGGCAGTACCTACGAAGACCCTCGACAACTTTAGCCATGTTTCCATCGTATGTAGGAACGAAGATATCACTGGCTAAAGAAACCATACAATCTAATGCTGCCATTTGCGATGAGTGATTCTGGAAAATCGAGGATCTGATGAACCGAGTAAAGTTTCCTTCCTTACCTATTCAGTTACTTGCATTTAGAGATCAAAATAAGAACACAACAGTATACAAAATTATGTACTTCATATATTTCTCCAGCAGCTATGTATACCTTCGAGCACCCTCAATACCAGACCAGTCTCTTCTGGTGTTAGAGGTCAGAGACCATCCTTCCTTTTGACATCCGAATGCATGACTTTCTCCTTCCACCAAGGATATGCATATCTGTCAAATCGATGGGATGCTCACAGTTTCTCATAAAATCGGATTATGATTTCGTTAAAAGCATGACTTTTATCTATTTTGATGTCGTTAAAAGCAATTTTTAATCGGATTATGATTAATATGGTAATTGAGTGCATGACAAAACGTAAAGAGAATAGTGTTGAGTTAATAGAGGATTCATCGCTCTCTTGGATTTGGGAGTTAACATCCTGACCTCTTGATAGAGATATTAGTGACTCGAAATCCATGGCTATGGGAGGAATGCTTATCATTCAAGATGAGTCAATTATATCTTAGAAATCAAGTAAAATAATTAATTGGTGATGATACATACTGCACCGAATTAATTGGGATGTAAGATAAAGATGAAAAGATTGAATTACATAATAATCGGTTCATGGAGATTTTAGTTTATAACTAATATTCTATCACGTTGGGTGGCTAAAAACTGTTGCTAGACGGTTACCTAGTCTGTGTATGGATTTACACCGCCTTCGTGTATAGAACCTAGAGGGTCGCACACATAGCACATAGATGCGAACAGTATCTGTAGTTGATTATTTTAGTGGATACTAAAATTAATCAATTTATTATTTCTGAATAAGAATTAATTGGATTATTAATTATTTCTGAAATATCGGAAGCTAGAACGGATCAAGATCAAATATGGATTTATTTGATATAGAGAAGAGAGAGTAAATTTATCTCTTATTCTCTTTGGAGAATTTGAAAGGTCACAATTATTATGGCAATAATGGAGAATATGAAGAGCCTCTATTAATGATTATTAATGGAGAATTTCAAAAGTCATAATTATGATTACTTAATGAAGAATATGAAGAGTCATATCTCTTTATCTTCCTTGGAGGCTATATATATAACCATCCTTGGAAGAAGACCCAAGCGGCTCTAAGGTCTTCTCTGTGGTCTCTCTTGTGCGAGCTCTCTTCATCTCTCCCGGGAAGCCTTCGACAGCCTACTTCTTCTTTAGTTGGAGACGCATCTCCAGATCCGTAGTGCATCCGAAAGAATTCTGTCGATCCAAGTGACTAGGATCATCTAGTTCGTGATCTTGTGCGCGTGGATATTGCTAGAGGAGTCACACGTGGGGCTGCCATCTGTTCGTGATATTATTCACAAATAAGCAAAGGATTACAAGATATGTTTTCAGTTTATACTTGTTTTCGCATCATTTTGATTAGAACTATATGTACCACGAAAAAATCCATGATTTAAGAGTAGATTTTTGCTTTATTATAAATATTCCGCTGCGCTCAGAACCCAATAGAATATATCTTGGAATTCAGTGCCATATGAAATGACCTTTAGCTTGAAAACTTTGCAAAGTTAAATGGAAGGTCAAATGAGCAGAACAATGAGTTATCGAAACCCAACTCTAAGCATTTAGATTAGAAGTGCGAGCGCACCTAGGGTCTGACCAAAATGATGATTTGTCCAACCCCAGTACTATAAGTGTCGCATTCAAATATCTCGCGATAGCAACCATATCACAGATCTGGAAAATTAAGACAAAAATGTTCGATAAGTACCAATTCAATGCAAATCCAAGAAGGAACTACTCGTGCCAAAAGACCACCCAAAGATACTTTTTAAAGTTGGACCAAATCCTTACAGCCGCTCGCATCTGGTTGCGCCCGCCATTGCAAATGACCATCAAGTACCCATTGTTATCGTAGATTCCTAAACATAAACACAATATAAGTTTCATATCAGAACTCTGCTCAATCAGGTTAACATAAGTGTATTCAGAAGAATCTTAACAAATAACAGCAAGAAAATTGGACGATGAGGTAGCTCATTAGCTTCGACATATCTAGGTTAGCTAAACAACAATGATGCTGAAAATGTCACATAGGCTAGCTTAGTCCGAAAGGTTAATCAGTCGCAAGGTTGCCCTCACAGTCAATGTTTCACAGGGAAGATTGTGCCATGAAAAGAACTTAAACAAGAATTGTAGCAAGTTTATGGTCAATCCTGCCATGAGACCTGAGACTGATACTTGCCTTGATGAGTTATCAGAGAACTGAAGTAGAAAGTAGAACAAGATGCCACATCAGTGTTGTCAATTGGCCTAGATAGTGTTCCAAAAAGTATAATAACAACTAATTAACAATGATCAAGCGACCAAAGTGATTTAACCGTTGGTGTAATACAAATATACACACTTTTACCAATTCAATTCAAATTATCATTTTTCATAATGGTAGAAACTATTGAAGAATTTCCTATTACTAATACTGTCCATAAGTAAGAGTAAAAAGAAAAACTTTTGTTGTAGTAACTTGGACTCTTCCAACAAATTTAAAAAAAAGTCAAAAAAAAATGCACTCAAACATTTATCAAGGACATTGTGATTCAATGCTTGTGAAAAAGTCAAGAGAGAAAAACAAAGTGAGAGATAGCTTACCTTGTTTTGTTGTTGCTTGCTGCTGTTTATCAATCGTTGGGATGAAAGAGGATACATTGGAGATGATATTATTCGGCTTTTATCCCTCTTATATGCTGCTTGGCTTCGATTAAATCTCTTTTTTTTGTGTGTGTGTTTTTAGTTCTGGTTTACTAGACCTGGTACTTCAAGATTTAGCAATGTTCCTATCTTTATCTCCATTGACTGAAAAACATTGATTCTCAATGTCTCCCATCTGATCTGTGCTGCTACTATAAGTGCTTCCCAGGGATGAATGAACATTAATTTCAGTTCCAAAAGAGAATTTTGTATCCAAGGATTGAAGATTTCTATATCCTAGAATAACCTTGGAGAGAGCATAGGAATTTTGTGTATTTCTATATATTAAAGATATATCTTTAAGGGGCTCTCTATCATCAAGAGCTTTGATTTCTTTTGTGCAAGATGCCTAATTCATTTGAATGTTCATTATCCTTCAAAGTGGTAGGATACTAATCAATTCGGAAGACCAATGTTTGTCAACCAGAACCACTTTTCCCTGAAACTCTTATCAAGCTAGAGCTTCCAATTGGTGGTGTCAGAGGAGGTTTACTGGATGCCCAATCAAATGTATCACCAGAAGATGATACCCTATGAGAATTCGATCTAGCCATAAATGAAAAGTCAAAAACTAACTCTATACTACCGTGCAGAGATGCTTTGGCATGTTCATTTAACTTAAATAACTTTCCATAATCATTACGAAGACAAAGGGGGTCATTTAAGTTCATGTTCCCCAAGAGCCTATTAGGCAATGATTGTATAACAACAAGAATTTTATTGACTCTAGAGTATCCTAATGGAGTGGTTGTAGGTATAACCAGACTTGTTAAACTACTTGTTTAGATATTTGAAGAGAAAGGTGTCCTTTTGCGGTGAATGTGGCGGCCCTCCTGGATAGTGAGAGAGTCCACTCTGAGAGTTGGATTGGAATTTAAGGATAATGGTGTCAAGACAATACCACTTAGCGCCTCCTTTTCTTGGTCCAATCCGACCTTGCTTGAGGTCTTACTCTGTAAATTCTATCTGATTTAGCTTCACGATTAAACAACGTATGTATGAAATCAATGATTAACAGACAGAGCTCGATCTCAATTACCTATTCCTTTTCACCAGACACCGGAAACTTCTTGATGAAGGTGCCTAGCTATCTCCTTGTAAAAATAATATAAGTTAAAGAAATTCGACTGAAACACATAGAAAGAGTGCAAGTCTTGTGATAGGAGACTCCATTAGCAGTCAAGAGATCCATGAAATGCACAGTATTGTTGTAGTCCTTGCACTTGTCTTGGGTTCCACTGAACGACATGGTGTTCGATCGATGTCTCAGCTTCCGTTAGATGCGTGCCAAAATCAACAAACTTGTGGACGATTTAAGCTGCAAGCTAGGAATTAAGCTGTCAGATGTTCTTAAAGAGTGGAGAATGAAAATGTGGGACAGGGGGTTTTTAAAGAGTGAGGAAGAGGTCCTATTTTCGTGGTGAATAATCACTTAGGAGAAAAGATAGGAAAAATATGTAAACACGAGGTACGTTGACCTTCAAACCTCAAATCACATGCGATTTGATGAACAAATTGATTGATGAAGATGAAAATCTAACTTTGACTATAATCATCAAGAGATTTATGGATTGTATTCACTCATACATAAATATATATTTTTAATTAATTAATTTGTTAATGATTTTTAATTTAATCTAATTTATAATTTTAATTTAATATTTAATTAACCTATAAATTTTAATTTAATTATAGTCAATTGTTTATATTTTTTTAAGTTATCGAATATATTTAATTTCAAATGAAAGAAATACCACTTTAATTATTACCAATCATTTATGAAATAAAATATTCTAATTACATGTTTTTTAAAATAATTTAATTTTTAATTATTTTTAAAAGGATTAAACATGTTATATTATTTTATTATTAATTATTGGATCAACCTTTGAAAAGCAAGTTTAATAATTCAAATTTACTACTAAATCCCATGCCAAATCCTCCCACTCAATCCGCGCAAGCTGGAAGAACAATAACTGCGTACGCCTTCCAATAAATTAAATATTTCAATTTGTTGAAATTGAAAAAATCATTCCGAATTTTCTCTTATCTCTTCCCTTAAATTCCATTCCTTCCTACTATCTTTCTGTACCTTTTTCCATTCTAAATTTCACTCAAATGTTCCTTCCAAAAAAAAGTCATAAAAACTTGGAGGTTTGATATTTTAAAGTTTAATATATACTCCAATTTGTAATAGCGGATGGAAAATTTATTTTGAACCTATTAGTGTATGAATGAGAAATTATATGGATTAATGACATGACTTAATTTGGATCATTAAATTAAAATAGATAAATCAAATTCATCTGACTGAGAAGGCATAAGTGACTTTTTGGATTGATCAATCTCAACTATTAGATTGCTCAATCTCAACTTTTAATTTCAAATAGAAGGCATCCGCCCTCCTGGCGTAACACAGACGGTGAGCGCATGATATCATTAACATAATAGTTAGAGATCGATTCTCGTTAACTAACGATCTAATTTCACCCCCACTATGCTCCTCCCGCTTATGTACCTACATTTATTTTTCTCCATATTCGTGAGACCGACTCTATGGGGATCAGTGAGGTAGGGATCTACATTTTTTTTCAAATGGTTGCATCCAAATGAAGATGTATTGTGTTCTTTGGGAAGGGATGTGATCTAGATCATGCAATTCAAGTTGAAAGGATGAGATCTAATTGAATCAAGATGTTCTTCTACCCCTTTATTTGGTATAAATAAAATCTCTGATATTCTCATTTCATTCATTCCATTTCAAAGCAAAGCAAACATTGCATTTTCTTCTTCGATTTGGAGGTCTTGCGATTTGCAATGCTGCTATTGTAAGAGACGATTGTCATGTTTCATGAGTATCGTGTGCGACGTAAATTCATCTTAAAGAAATAGAGTCAACTCTAGCTTCGACTTCGCCTAAACAGTGTTATACTGTCATTTTGCCTGTGCTCAGTTTGCACCACCACCACCATATCCAACAATTTTAAGACGAATTTCCGTGCAATCTTGATGGACTCATTATTGACGACTCCTGTTCCACCGATGTATAGCAAGAAATTGGAGAAATATAGATGTACTGATTTCAAAAGGTGACAGCAAAATATGTTATTTTATTTAACAATGTTGAATTTGTTAGTGCGATTTGCACTAATGATAAAACTCAGATTTTGATGTTTGAGAAATGGTTGAAGTTAGATATTGGGTATTTCTAAACTTTTACTAGGTGTGCAAGATTCAAAGGCATAAACTGACACCAAGCTGAAACTCAGGTAGGTTAATACCTGACAGGAAGTCCAGTTGGGTCAACGGAGCCTGACAATTAGCTGAAGCATAGGCAGGTCGATACTTGGTACGAAGTCCAGCTGGGTCTACAAGACCTAACAATCAATTGACAATTAGCTGAAGCATAGGCAGGTCGATACTTGGTATGAAGTCCAGCTGGGTCTACAAGACCTAACAATCGATTGAAGTCCAGATAGGGTATTTGGCAGGAAGACATGTTGGGTCAAAGAAGCCAAGTAGAATATGCAAATGATAAGATAAGTCACTGCAGGAAAGATCCGGAGAGGACGAGTCTCCAGTGCGACCGTAGGTGTCGGCCAACTTACAGCCATTTTGAATATCTAAGTTGAGGCCTTGACTAGATCATGATCTTGGGAAGACAATGTCTAATTAATAATAATTCTATTTACCCTATTTATAATGGGCTAACTTTGTTATGTTGGGTAGATTTTATTTTTATGGACTAACACATTTTGCAGAGTTGAAAATATCATCTCAGATGAACAATAATCGAGTCGCCTCAGGTGGTATTTGAGGCACCTCAGTTCAGACCGAAGGTGCCCTAGATGGCTGAGGGCTCCTCCACACGGATAAGCATCGAAAATAGAACTTCAGCATCTAAGACACCTCAGCTTGGAGCCCAGGTGCCTCAGTTGGGAACTAAGGCACCTCAAATTGTATCGAATGCACCATCTAATAGATAAGTTGCGCGGGATGCGCATTGAATAGAGCCTCGTATTGAGTCACCTCAATTGGGAACTGAGGTGCCCTTAATGCTCTTTATAAGGAGGCTTCGACCAAGGTTTTGAGAATAATAAAAAATTTGATCACTCTGCTACTCTATCTTCAAGTTGTGACTATTCTATTGCTCATCTACGCTCGATCATTGCCGGAAGATCGACATCAACAAACAAATGCTACCGGATTCCTACAACTGTGTTGGGCAACGAAATTTAAAGTGCCATTTCTTTTATTATTACAAAGGGAAGTGTAGGTTTGTTACACTTTCCAATTCTTCTCTTGTACTTAATCACTCTATTAGGAGTTTACCGGTAGAGGATATTAGTGGATTACCTGTCGAAAAGGTCCAAGGGACTTGGGTTTTGGTGTAAGAGTCTTGAAGGCTTCGAACCAAGTAAAAGATACTTATGTTTGATTGTGAGTGTTTTTGTTCATTTATTCCGCTGCGCTCTTAATTTTTGAAAAGGTCGGAAAAGAAAAAGTTTTAAAATACATGTGATTCATCCCCGCTCTCATGTGCATCGGTCCTACAAGTTGTATCAGTGCCTCACTCGCTCTGAATCAGTGCAATCACCTTTTAGACATATTTTTCATCGTTCAGATTTTACTTGAAGTTGGTACAATACCACTAGAGTCACTCTTTCAGTTTCCCTTTTCATCCTACATTGCTAATTCAAGACGCAGACTTGGGATGTTTCTTTCTCTGTATATTTATGTGCAAGATTCTTAAATGACCCTTGGAGAAGGCTATTGCACTTCTCGTTCCCCACTCTTCAGCAAAAATGACTTCACCTACTGGAAGATAAGGATGGAGGTGTGCCTCAAGACTAATATCTATCAGTGGGTTGCGATTCAGTCTAGATATACAACTCCAATGGATGAAGTAATTAATCTCCCATTAAACCATATAAATGGAACTCGGATATGAAGAAAAAGGCCCAAGTAGAAAATAAGGCACTGAAACACTCTCCAGTGTCGACTAACTAAGGAAGAACTGAGCCGGGTTGGTTTGATTGAGAACACTAAAGAACTCTAGGGCAAGCTAATCGAGTTGCATGAAAGAATCAGTGATGCTAAGGTAATTAAACGTGATATCTTTTTAAATAAATTATTTAATATAAAAATATAGGACGGAGAAATGGCAGGTCGGCTACATGGGATCTATCATAGATAGATGGCTATAAAGTTTCAAAGAATCTATCAAGATTAAAACTAGATGAATTATTTTGTGAATTGAAATTACATGAACAGACTAACACAAGCAGATCAAGAAAGGTGTAGCTTTCTTTGTAGGTTCCACAAAGGAGACAAAATCAAGGACCCTTATCGAGCCCAAGTCAGAAAGTGAATCAGACTCAGAATCAGATGAAGAAAAACAACTGATGAACTTGGAAAGGATGATATTCACCAGAAAGAAGAAAAACTTCACTAAGAATGACTTATTGAAGGTGATCAATCCAACCTCCAAAGACCAAAGGCCAACATCACCAGTTTCGGATGCAACAAAAATGAACACTTCAAGCATGAGTGTCCAAATCAGAAGGAGGATCAATGCAAAAAGAAGGCGCTCCAAGCAACCTAGGACAAGTTTGTTGGTGTAATCTTTGTTAGGTCAGGGTTAACCTAGTTTGACTAGGCTCGGGTGAGTTTATATTTGCTAAGCTTGGTAAGCTTAAGTTTCGATATTTGATAATGATGTTTGAATATCGTGTGAGTCAAGGTTGACTAGAGACTTGACTGGGAATGACCTAGTGGGATTAGGTAAAGTCCAAGTGGTTCAGGGAGATCACACACTGGCACGGAAAAAGTTTTAGTTGGACTAGGCACACCTAGTAGGACTAGGTGAAGTCCAGGTGAATCGGGGAGATCGCATGCTGACACGAGAAAAGTCCTCGGGATATCACACACTGGCACGGGAAAAGTTCTAGTGAGACTAGGTGAAGTCCATGTTGATCGGGGAGATCGCACTTTGACAAGGTAAAAGTCTACCGAGAGACTCGACCTAACTCAAAGGTTAGGCAAATCTGGTTGGGAACTAGGTTAAGTTCTAGTTGGGAACTAGGCAAGGGAAAATCCAAGTCGGTCAAAGGTTTAATCGGACACATAGTCAGAAAGTCCTAACATGTCACGGTTGTTCGGGGTTAGGCAAGGGAATCTTAGACTTGTGCACACAATTTAGGGTTAGGGCAATCGATTAAGTAATTGATTGGTGTTGATTTTTCACAAACAGAAGCACTCTTAATCAATTGAGAGATCGATTAAGGAGAGAATGAATCGATTGGGAGAATTGAGTTGCGAGAACAAATACAGGTTGAATCGATTGAGCAATCGATTAAGGAGGATGGTAATTGATTGGTAAATCGATTATAGTGGAATTGCTCGAGGTATAGAGAGGTGCTGATCTTAATCGATTGACTAATCGATTAAGCTTAAAAAAATAGTCGTTGAACGACTAAGTCTGACGTGGTAATCGATTAAGGGAACCCTAGGTCACGACAATATAGGATTTTCATGCAGGTTGAAGCATTGTGTATGGATGCATGGTATACACAATGCGACTTAAGACGTCTCCAATTACATTAGAGTCATCTCAAATCGCATTATGTAAGGATGCACAGTAAATAATCCACAACTGAGCATAGCTATATATATATATATATATATATATATATATATATATATATATATATATATATATATATATATATATATATATATATATATACCCTACGAGCATCTAAATTCTTTTTTTTAACATTATAACCCAAAAGGTACGACTAAATCTTAAGAGAAAATCTTATTAATTTAAACTCACTATAATCCAACTCCTAAATTCTAAAATTTTAAATATTAAATACTTAAAATATATTCCGTGAGCATCTAAATTCTTTTTGTTTGAATACTATAATTTAAAAGGGACGACTAAACCTAGAAAAAAATTTATTAGCCTAAATCCACTATAATCAAACCTCTAAATCCAAAATATATTTTAAAAAATAAAAAAATCGTCTATATTAAAAAAAAGCCTTCCATCGTTGTATGGAAGGCGCCGGTATATATATATGAATCATTAGGTTCGATCTTAAACTCTTAACTAAAAAAATTATTAGTGCTTGAAATGAAGAAAATTAGAAAAATATTTATTCAACGATGGATAATTTATTTTTTCTTTACAACACATATATCACTTAAATATGTCATTCCTAATTTATTTTTGTACGTTCCGTCGGCGGTCACCGACGGAACGGACGTTTCATCGGCGGTCACCGACAGAACGACAGTTCCGTCGGTAATTCTCTAACCAAAACCCAAGTTTTATAAAATGAACCCCTATGCGACTTAAGACGTCTCCAAGTACATTAGAGTCACCTCAAATCGCATTATGTATGGATGCACGGTAAATAATCCGCAACTGAGCAGAGCTATATATATATATATATATATATATATATATATATATATATATATACACACACGAAAATGATCAGCTGCGGATCGATCCCTACGGACGCGTATGGATTGGCGCCTGATCGGTCACCAGACCGATCAGGCAAGTGCTTGATCGGCCACCGGAGGCTTGGGAGCGTCCCGACGGGTTCACTCTACCCCCTAGGGTTCATCGCACCCCACCGGGTTATAGTTTTGTTCGGGGGCGACGGCCGAAGGCCGCCGTTGGTGTCGAGAAGTCGCAGGTCGTGTGCCTGATTGGCCACCAGAGGCTCGGGAGCGTCCCTAACGGGTTCACACTATCCCCTAGGGTTCATCGCACCCCCCTGGGTTATAGTTTTGTTCGGGGGCGGCGAGTGAAGCCGCCGTTGGTGTTGACAAGTCTCAGATCTTGTGCCTGATCGGTCTGGTGACCGATTAGGCGCCAGTCCGCACACGTGGTCTGCAACGCACGGTCCGCAGCTGATCAGAATATATACATATATTCTGCACGCGTGGTCTGCAACGCACGGTCTGCAACGCACGGCCCGCTTCGTCTTCTTCCTTGGCGCGACGCGACGGGTGATGACGACTGGCGACGGGCGAGGAGCGTAGGCGACGGGCGGTGATGACAAACGGAGCGGCGACGGTGGCCGACGGCGGCGACTGCGGTCGGAGGCTGCGACGGCAGTCGGAGGCGGCGACACCAGCGCACCTCGCTCGTCTTCTTCCTTGGCGCGACAGCGGGCGACGGCGACCGTCTCCGGCCACCGTCGCACGTCGCCCGTCGTCGCCGCGACGCTGTCGCCCTCTGTCGCGCCAAGGAAGAAGACAAGCGAGGTGCGCTGGTGTCGCCGCCGCTGCCTCCGGCCACCGTCGTACGTCGTCCGTCGTCGCCGTACGTCGTCCGTCGTCGCCGCACGTCGTCCGTCGTCGCCGCACGTCGCCCGTCGTCGCCGCACGTCGCCCGTCGTCGCCGCACGTCGCCGTCGCCCGCTGTCGTGCGAGGAAGAAGACGAGCGAGGCAAGAGGAAAAAAAAATAAAAATTAATTAAAATAATTAACACAGAAAATGTTAATTTCTAAAAAAAAAAAAAAAACGAAGCGCACGGACGCTGACTGTTTGGGGCGTATATATATATATATATATATATATATATATATATATATATATATATATATATATATATAGAGGTTGGATCTTGAACTCTTAACTAAAAAAAGTGTTTAGTGCATGAAATTAAATGAAGAAAATTAGGAAAATATTTATTCAACAATGAATAATTTATTTTTTTTACAGCACATATATCACTTAAATATGTCATTCCTAATTTATTTTTTTACGTTTCCGTCGGCGGTCACCGACGGAAAGGTCGCTCCGTCGATAATTCTCTAACCAAAACCCTAGTTTTATAAAATAAATTCCTAAATATTCTGACAGAATATATTCTCCATCGGTAAGTACCGACGGAATCACGATACCGTTGGTAATTCAGCAATTGCCGACCGAAAGTTAAATCTCACACCTAGATATATCGACGGAAAAATTATTCTATCGGTAATTTTTAATGGAATATCAATTCCGTCGGTAAATAAAGAAAAATATTTATTCATCGATGGATTTTTTTTTACAGCACATATATGGCTTAAATATCTCCTTTCTAGTTTAACTAGATTTGTAATTTGGATTCGATCGGGATCGGGATCGGGATCGGGATCGGGATCGGGATTGGGATTTGCTTAAATATCTTATTCGCTTAAATATTTCATTCCTAGTTCGATTGGGATTGGGATTCGATTATTATATATAATAACTGGTCTCGCCTTGGTCCTTCGAAGGAAGATGTCAGAGCCGAATAAGTCGTGTGGTACTTCGACATCAGAGTCATACTTTAGTTATGATGATATAGGGAGTCTAGGAATAAAATAGTCCGTGCCTTGAGCGTCGACCGGCAAGTCTGGGTGTCAAGGACCAGGTCGGGTATTGGCCAGGGAGCGTGGGCAACTACGCGTCCGACTGGGAGTATTGAGACACAGAATATGCCTTGAGTCAGGAGTTTACCGAGACATGCCTAGCTGACTCTGTCAGGTATCCGATTCAGGTGGTATGCTAGGAGCGTGGGCCGCCACACGTTCGGCTGGAGCGCACGACCTAGATCTAGGTTGGGAAATGGGTTGAGGTGACCGGATCAGCAGAGGCTGGGGATCGGCCTGACCGACCCTGCTCGTTGTTAGTCGAATAATGCCCTGGGGTCTTCCGGGCTTGAGGACCCCCTGGGTGACGTCTCTGCCTAACCATCTGATGTGCCTTCGTGGCGCCAGACTGGCTGGCTGAACGGGCCGGCTTACCCGTAGACAAGGCTGAGATCAAATTCTAAAATTTTAAGCGTTAAATACTTATAATATATCTCGTGAACATCAAAATTTTTTTTTGTTTCAACACTATAATTTAAAAGGGACGACTAAACTTAGAAAAATTTTTATTAATCTAAATCCACTATAATCAAACCTCTAAATTTTAAATACATTTTAAAAAATTAAAAAAAAAATGACTATATTAAAAAAAAAAAGGGTTACATCGTTGTTGTATTGAAGGCGTCGGTATATATATATGAATCCATAGGTTTGATTTTAAACTCTTAATTAAAAAAAAATTATTAGTGCATGAAATTAAGAAAATTACGAAGAAAAATATTTATTCATCGATTGATATATTTTTTTTACAGCACATATATCCCTTAAATATCTCATTCCTAGTTTAACTAGATTTGTAATTTGGATTCGATTGGGATTGGGATTGGGTCTCATTCCTAGTTCGATTGGGATTGGGATTAGGATTGGGATTCGATTGGGATTGGGATTCGCTTATTATATATAATAACTGCTCTCGTCTTGGTCCTTCGAAGGAAAGAGATGGCGACGACGATGAAGAAGACGAGCAGGGGCCGTCAAAGGATCGCGATCAAGGAGATAGAGAATCCGGCGGCGCGGCAGGTGTGCTTCTCCAAGCGCCGTGCCGGCATGTTCAAGAAGGCGAACGAGCTCTCCGTCCTTTGCGGTGCCGAGCTCGCCGTCCTCGCCTTCTCCCCCAGCGGCAAGCCCTTCTCCTTCGGCCACCCCTCCGTCGACACCGTCCTCGCCCGCTTCTTCTCCGCCGGGCCTGATTGCTCTCGGCACCACCCCCTCGCTGGGGCCCTGGTTCAGGCGCTCGGCCGGCAGGAGTCGCAGCTCGCGAAGCGGCTCGAGGCGGAGAGGAGGAGGAAGGCGGCGCTCGAGGCGGCGATTTCCCGGCCGTGGGGCACCATGGCGGACCTGCTGGACGCCGACATCGAGGCGCTCGGGATGCCAGAACTCGACCTGCTGCAGAGAGCGCTGGAGTGGGTGCGGGCGGAGGCGGCGGGCAGGGCGGAGCAACTGGCCCTCGAGGCTTTGCGGCCGTCGAACGTGGCGGTCAACGCGGGTGCCTTTGTCGCCACCACGGGGGCGGCGGCTCCAAATTCGTTGGAATTTGACTCTGTCCCTCTTATGGCTCTGGTGCCACTTCTAGCTAGGGTTGTTAATTGACTTGGGCTCCAAATTTGTTGAACGATTTCTACATTTGAAAGTCATTTGTAATTAGATGTTCCAATTACTTAAAAGCATATTCATCTAATTTGGTCGACCTCAAATTCCTCAAGCAAACAGAGTTCACAAACTGATTATGTTTGTTGGAATTTGGTTATGTATTGTAATAGTTTGAACGATTTCTACATTTGGAAGTTATCTGTAATTAGTCTTTTTTTTATAAAAAAGTTAGATGTTCCAATTACTTCCTCTAAATCTAATTAATCATAAAGATAGATGACCATCAAGGTCCGTTCGTTCGTTCGTTCGTTCTTCCACTTTAATTTCTTTCTTTCCTACCGAGTAATAGAAGCATTGAGATGAAGTGACTTTTGTGGATTCGACCAGATGGCAGTCACAAACTTAAGTTAGCTACCAGTGAGGCAAAAACTATTAAAATAAGTCAATAAAAAAGGTGAAGAATGCATAGATTGTATAGGCACGCAGGCATACGACTTTTTTTAAATATAAAACTGAAACAATCTACTACAAATCCAAATGCAATCAAATGGCTTCCATGCACAAAAGAGAATTATAAATTGACTAAAGAAAAACTTCAGCATGAAAATTATATTTATGTAGTGTAATATACTTTTCTCATAAGATAGGTAAACTATTGTACTTTTATCAAAGAATGTTAGAAGTCTACCATTTGTATGTGAACTAAATGCAGAGGAAAGCATTAGCATTTTATCAAGTTGGTTTGGTGGTTCTGTTTTACTCTTGGCATGATACTAGAAAAGGCGATTCGTTTACCCCCAACATCTTCACCAATCCGTCTCAAGACCAATACGGAGGAGATAAATCACGGGAGCTACTAGCCCGGATGCTACGGTTAGTGCGTGCGGAGGGCGAGTGCATTGGCTTTGTCAAATTTTAACCTCCAAATCTCATACTGACAATATCCACATAATAATTATCAGTCCATTCCGTGGAAACTTTACTCTTGGCATGATAGCTTGATACTATGCAGGCACACCAACTACCACAAGTACAGTATTTGAAGTACCTCGTCAGCACTAAGTGCATATCGAAATGTAGCATATTTGTTAACATTGCACTGGTCTACATGTGTCCTTATTGTAAACACAGAAAACTGTTAATGTATAAATCTAAAGGCTAGTACTTTCTGCTGCAGGTAGCAATCCTTTCTGCATCATTTTAAGATTGTACCAATATAGACACTTCACCAATATAATTCAAATCATTTTTCATAACTGTAGAAACTATTGATGAATTTCCAATTACTAATACTGTCCATAAGTAAGAGTATAAAGAAAAGCTTTTGTTGTAGTAACTTGGACTCTTCCAACAAATTAAAAAAAAATAAAATGCACTCAAACATTTATCAAGGAAATTGTGATTCGCTGCTAGTGAAAAAGTCGAGAGAGAAAAACAAAGTGAGAGATAGATTACCTTTTGTTATTGTTGCTAGCTGCTATTTCTCAATCATTGGGATGAAAGAAGATATATTGGAGACAATATTATTTGGCTTTTATCCCTTTTGTATGCTTGCTTGGCTTCGATTTCTCCTCAATTTTTTTTGTAATTTTAGTTCAGGTTCACTAGACCTGGTACTTCAAGATTTATCAATGTTCCTATCTTTATCCCCATTGACTGAAAAGCATTGATTCTCAATGTCTCCCATCTGATCTGTGCTGCTGCTATAAGAGCTTCCCAGGGATGAATGAACATTAATTTTAGTTCCATAAGAGAATTTTGTATCCTGAGATTGAAGACTTCTATTTCCTGGAATAACCTTGGTGAGAGGACACAAATTTTGTGTATTTCTATATATTGAAGATGTATCTTTGAGTGGCTCTCGATCATCAAGAGCTTTAATTTCTTTTGAGCAAGTTCCCTTATCAGAGATGTCTAATTCATTTTAATGTTCATTATCATCCAAAGTGGTAGAATCCTCATCAATTCGGAAGCACACAAGTTCCCTGAAACTCTTCTCAAGCTGGAGATTCCAATTGGGGGTGACAGAGGAGGTTTACTGGATTCCCAATCAAATGTATCGACAGAAGATGATGCACTATGAGAATTCGAACTATCCATAAATGAAAAGTAAAAAACTGACTCCAGACTATTGTGTAGAGATGCTTTGGCATGTTCATGTGTCCTAAATAGCTTTCCATAATCATCATGAAGACAAAGGGGGTCATTAAGTTCATGTTCCCTAAGAGCCTATTAGGCAATGATTGAAAAACATCAGGAATTTTATTGATTTTAGAGTATGATAATGGAGAGGTTGTAGGTGTAACCAGACATGTTAAACTACTTGTTTGGACATTTAAAGAGAGAGGTGGAAACCCAGAATTGAAGCAAGCATCATTTCCCAGTGTAGGGGATATGTCTATGCTAAATCCTTCAAATTCCGGTATGAACTCATTATTATTCACCAAATCATCCCTAACACTTGAAGAGGTTTGTAAATCCTTCTTCAAAGGACAAATTTCTCGCTTATCTATAGACTTGAGATCACTGTAATCAACATTAGTTGCTGAACTATCCAATCCATCACGGGCATCATTTCCAGGAGGGACAAATTCTTCTAATATACAAATTGGGGAACCA
Organism: Boesenbergia rotunda; assembly: GCA_024364735.1. Taxonomy (NCBI): domain Eukaryota; kingdom Viridiplantae; phylum Streptophyta; class Magnoliopsida; order Zingiberales; family Zingiberaceae; genus Boesenbergia; species Boesenbergia rotunda. Next base: position 490,790 of record JAGFNQ010002240.1, on the reverse strand, counting down.
CTGTTGCAAAATCCATTTGCTATAAAAGTCCTGGAGTCATCTGCCAGATTAAGAGAAGGAAAACAAGTATCTGTGAGGAGCAATGATAGAGAGAGTGAAAACTATAGTGAATGATACCATGATTCATAAACTTTAGTACTTAGCTTGGAGGTCTAGAGTTCGAATCCTGGGAAAGGCAAAAATTCACTGGCCAGGGGTGGGAAGTACTTGTGAGTAATGACCGCCCAAGAGGTCGCCAAAGGGGCCGCCAAATGGGATTTGGCCGCCCAAGGGGCCGAGGACCGCCAAATGGGATTTGGCCGCCCAAGGGGCCAAGGGGTCGGGTCGTTACAATAAAAAGGCGCTATTTTATGTAGCGGTCCCGGCTCTATGGTCCCCGCAGGCAACCCTCTAGGCCGGCGACCCTACGGTCTTCCCACCCCTGGCAGTGGGTTTTTGCCTTCCCCAGGATTCGAACCTTGACCTCCAGGACAAGTACAATAGTTCCTGAATCCTGGTACCAATTGAGCTATAGTTTGGGGACCATAGAGGCGGGGCCGCTACACTTTCGATTATCGCTTGAACACCATAGGCGGCCTTCGGCCGCCGCCCCGAATCAAACTATACCCTGGGGGGCACGGTAAACTCGTCGGAGATTGTGCATGCAAGGTGTCACGTCATTCACTATGGTTTTCACTTTCCCATTTTCACTCTCCCAATAATTATTCATCTGTGAGTTGGCCCGTACTTTTGGAGCAAGAGTTCAACTGACGAGGCCGAATATGTTAGAAGAATAATAGAGGTTAAGAGAGGTAAATAGAAAACCTACAACAAAGAATATAAATCATGAATTTCATATAATTCACGTCTATTTGTTGTGAAATTTGGTAGTCTGGTGCTGTCTAATTGATATTTAAACCTATTTGCAAAAAGAAACTGAGGAAACCCAAGCCGGTGAAGTAATGAAAAGTTTCAAACATACAAAAACTTCGGTAGCTCAAGAAAACAATTCTAAACAAATATTAATCATAAGAGATCATTCTTGAAAGTGATTTTGGATCTCCCTAATTTCTCTTAAGCTACAAACCACTGCAAAAATAAAGTATAATGAAAAGATATTTCAGTACCTTTCTCTCACACTGATTTTGCCTTTGATGAATTCTTAGAAGTGGATCCCTGAGACCGCCTTTACTCCTTCATAGTTCAATGTGGATCCAACGGGAGATGTTGTCTTTGGTATTTCTTCAAATGGTGCACTATCTAAACTCTCTTGCTGCTATAACAGTTACCTTCCTGTACCGGCATAAGCTGATGAAGCCTTCTTCTCGGAGTAGTGGCCAGGATACTCTCTGAGTAGCAATTCAATTTTCTCTTTTTAGGCCATGATATTTCACATGCTTTTACTGCCAAATTTCGTGATCTTTTTGAAGTAGCTATGTTACTAGACCCATCAGACTCTGAATAAGAAAGTACCTTCTCATCCCTACTCATTGAGCTCAATGAGTATCTAGGATCTGATGAATGATTTAGTGATGGAAGACCATATGCTGGTTGAGTTGAATCAGAAGTTGCAGTCGACCTTCCTCCATTTCCTACATGATGTACAATCAAAATGGGGTTGGCAACTGTGCTCCAAACTGTGTGTGCAGCAAACTCTGTCTCTTAGATTCAAGGCAAGTATCACCTCCCAGTAAGACAGAATTATCAATCTGAAGATCATGTGGTGCTAGATTTAGGTTGCAGGTAGATTTATCCTCAACCACAGTCTGGTAATCGTCTTCTTTTGTGTCCATTAAGATTCTAACAGAGTGTTTCAGATCAGAATCAATGTTGCATGCCATCCGACAAAGATCTAGAGTGAATCTTTCACAAGATCTTGAATGATCGTTAGTAATTGACGTTTCGATTGTGTATCGTAAATTAAAAGTTAAAGAAATGCGACTCAAATACACAGAAAGAGTCTTGAAGCAGGTCTTGTGATAGGAGACTCCATCAGCAGTCAAGAGATCGATGAAATGCACTTGTCTTGGGTTCCACTGAACGACATGGTGGTCGATCGATGTCTCAGATTCGTGCCAAAGTCGACACACCTGCGGACGATTTAAGCTGCATGCTTGGAAGCTGTCAACTGTTCTTGTCGTCCAGCTCCCTCTCTGCAACCAAGTTTTTAAAGAGTGGAGAAAGGAAATGTGAGAACACGGGTTTTTAAAGAGTGAGGAGGAGCTCCTAATTTGGTGATGAACAATGAGTGAGGAGCAATGATTGGAAGAATCTGTAAACAGGAGGCACGTTGACCTCCAGATCTCAAACCGCATGCTATTTGAGGAACAGATTGATTGGTGAAGATGGAAATCCAACTTTGACTGAAATCAAGAGATTTAAGAATTGGATTGTATTAACTCAGGCATAAACATATATTTTTAATTAATTATCATTTTTAATTTAATTCATTTATAATTAATAAATTTATGTTTTAAAATTTAATTTAATTTAATTTTTATTTAATATTTAATTAACTTATAATTTTAATGTAATTATAATCATTTGTATATATATTTTTTAACTAATCGAATATATTTATTTTGATAAAAAAGAATATCATTTTAATCATTACCAATTATTCATGAAATAATATATTATAATTAAATATTTTATAAAATAATTCATTTTTAATTATTTTAAAAATATTAAATATATAAAATTATTTTATTATTAATTATTGTCTAACTGCCTTTCGTCACAAAATCGATCGTGAAAAAGCAATAAGATTCAGTGAAAAAGTAAGGGACATTTAGTTTGTTTTATTTTCTATTTTTATTTTTCAAAAAATTATATTTTTTTATTTTCTAGAAAATAAGGGGACATTTGATTTGTTTCGTTTTTCATTTTTATTTTCCAGAAAACCATATTTTCTAATTTTCTGGAAAATGACTTTTTTTCATTCTTTAATTTTCCAGAAAACGCTATGTTATTTTCTGGAAAACAAAGCTGGAAAATGTAAATCAAACATGTTTTCCAGAAAACCATATTTTCTACAGAAAATAAAAATGAAAAACAGACTGGAAAATGCAAACCAAACGCCCCCTAACTTTCTTTCATTCTCTAGTTTTCCAGAAAACGCTATATCTTTTTCTGAAAAATAAGAATGAAAAATGTAAACTAAACACGTTTTCTAAAAAATTACATTTTCTGCAGAAAATGAAAATGAAAAATAAGTCTCCCAAACAACCCCTAAGCTTTTTTCAAGGAAGAGACGGATCCAAAGATGAGATTTTTCTACTCGAAATAGGGATAAATTCTGAGCCCAAGCAGCGAGAGTGTTTCCGATTGCTCACATGATGGATCGAGCTGGGTTTCATGGCCTCAGTTAGAGGCGCTCCACCTATCTGCTTCTCAATCCGGGAGAAAAAGAGGAAACTTCCACGGCGACATCGGCACCACCGACAACTGAGTCAAGCAGAAGCGGTGGTGGCAGGAGCGTAGCCAGACTTTCAAATTACATGGGGCTACTATGATTAATATAAAAATTTAATTAATTCAAAAATATAAATAACATAAAAAATATGTGAATATTAACTTGTAGAAGATATAAAATAAAAATATTCAATATTTAATACATTCAAAATCATAGAAAAATATTATTGAAGTTGTGCTCTTCGGTTCTTCTTAGAATCAAACTCATTAATGATTATATCATTATTGATATTTTCAACCAACTCTCGTTCAATGTAGATGACCATAGAATCAGTTAAAAACTCTTCTTCCATCTAATTATGAAGAATTGTTTTAACAAGTTTCATATATAGTTGAAAATGCTCGTTTCATTGTTGTTGTAGAGACGGGAAGAGTTAAAATAAGACGAATCAACCTGTCAATCAAACAAATATATTAATTTTATATATAAGTAAATGATATAGTTATAATATATAAACTATAATAAATAAGAAAAAAATTACCTGTCAATCAAATGGTAGGTTCCTGATTTATGTATTTCAACTAATCTTCAACATAATTCAGAAATAGTTGATAAATTCTAAAATCTTTCATGACCAACAACATCAACCTTATAGTGATCTAATTGCATTCTCAAGTGATGCAAATCTTGTGTGTCGAAGTCAAGAGACTAGAATTTATCAGCAAGTCGATAGATGTGATCAACATTAAGAAATTTAAAATTTTCTTTAAAGCACAACTAAGCTTAAGAAGTTTGACTACCTTATCTTGGAATCTACTATTAAGCTCTTCAATTTGAAAATCTATTGCAGCAACAAATACATCAAATTGATAATGGTGCTCAATTGTGATTGAATCATTTTATTGACAAGAATGGCCTGTAGCAGATTTATAACAAGCTTCCATATCAGGTATCTCAATATCATACTTAGCACAAACTTCTTTCACATAAGTAGAATAACAAATCCTTCTTCTCTCAAAGTATGAAGCAAAGTTTTAGTAGTTGAAACAGAGTCCATTGCATTTAAAATGTCTAGAGATTTCTCTTGCAATGCCCAACAAAGCAGATTTGTTAACCCCATTATCTTTTGCATCAAGTGTAATATGAATATGAAATCAAACGACTTCATCGCAATCAACAAATCACTAGCTTCGCCGCGGATGGAGTTAGAAGAAGACTCATCATGCGCTATGTTTTCTAACACAGTAATCACAAAGCTATACATATCAATCATGTTACAAATTGAGTCAAAATTAGAACTCCAACGAGTCTTTCTAGGCCATAATAAATTTCCATTTTGATTGCATCCTCTACTAGTATCACGTTCACCAAAACATGATTACACATAGGAATGCTAATAAATCTAATATTTATGGATAAGTTTGATATTCTATTTAGCAATAAATTATATATATTCCTTAATATACATAAAATCAAACGAAACTTTGAGAGTATAAGAATTTGAAAAATAAAATAGTACATGGTTAGTAAACAGCCGTCTAATAATAATTATTATTATTATTATTATTATTTTAAAAAATAAATTTTATATATATATATATATATATATATATATATATATGATCCTGCCCTATATTTTGCACGATACGGCAGCCAACGTGGCGAACGACCTGACCAGCTTCAGGGTCCACGTCATTATACGAGCAGCCGACTCAACTGACATTCTGACCGGGCCCAAGGTCTTCGCCAGCCGGTCGGACTAAAGGCGGCCGGTTAGAATAAATGTAGCGGTTCATCCGGCCGGTCAAACCCGGTCGACCCAGTAAGGCTTGCACGCCTCGATCAGCCGAGTGCATCCGCCCGGCAGTCCTTTATGCTCGTGCCTGATACCCATCTGGCCGAGCCCCGGATGTCCACTCGGACACTCTCGGAATCACCCTGGGATAACGACAAAATATACCTGCACCAGCTGCAGGTAACAGGTGTCACCCCTCGTACGAACTGACACTCTCTGACAGGCGCCGCCTTACCGAAACCTGTCTTTGTCCTCACATAAGACAAATAGTATACGACAAAGAAGGATGGTTACAGTCGACACAACCATGCCATATCTTCTGACCCTGTCAGAAGATCCTGACACAGGCCATACTCATATCGACAGCACCATACCACCTCTTCTGACCCTGTCAGAAGATCCTGACACAGGCCATGCCTGGTCCTTTTCCCCGGCTATATAAGCCACTCCACTCCTCTTTCTCAGGTACGCATACATACACGCGCGAAGCCTCTCATCTTTCCAGTGCTCCATTATTTCTACTGTTCCTCGGAGTACTGACTTGACCGTCGGAGTGCCTTGCCGGGACGTCTCCCGGCTAGGTTGCTAACGGTCATCTTCCTCAGCAGGTTCACCTCCAGTCGGTCGGCCCTGCACCAGGCGACATCCACTTCCATTCGGTCGGAGGATACCCCCCACGACGCTGCCATTCTGCGCGAGGACGCCCCGTCAGCATCCACGTCGTTCATCCCTACACCGTCATTCCGGTTGCGGCTCCACTACGCTCGGCGACAGGATCAAATTTGGCGCTAGAAGGAGGGCTTTCTGCCTGATCGAGAGCGAAGAATGGAAAACCCCAATCCACTGACGGTTACTCTTTCGCCAGAAGAATATGAAATGCTGATGGCTGTCCGGACACAGAAGGCACAACAATCGCATCCGCCAACCGGTAGTCAAGGGGCCCGGCCCCCTGGGCCCTCTGTACGGGGAAATTCAGAAGGTATGGCTGCTCAACCCGAGCCCCGCGCTCCTAATTTTCCCCGAGCACTCTTCCGAAACGAGGCCCACTCAGTACCGACCGAAGCTTCAGCATCCAGCCTGGCGCACCAAACACGCCCAGATAAAGGGAAAGGGTTAGCTGACCCCGCCGCGGCTTGTCCGACTCGCAGCCCTTTCTCCTCACAAATTCTTGGGGATCCCGTTCCCAAGAATCTACGATTCTTTACCATGCCAGAATACTCGGGGGCCAGTGACCCCAAGGAGCACGTCATGAAATTTGAAAGCTCTGCCCAGTTGCACCAATACCCGGAGGGCGTCAAATGCCGCGCTTTCCTGACAACCCTCTCCGGGCCGGCTCAACGATGGTTTGGCGGGCTCCCGAGTGGATCAGTTGGGAGTTTCGCAGAGGTAAAGCGGCTGTTTCTGCAACATTTTGCAAGCAGTCGGAGGCACCACAAGACCAGCCTCAATTTGTTCGCTCTGAAGCAAGGTCCGAAAGAGTCACTCCGGGCCTACATACAGAGGTTCAATGGAGTAGCGCTAGAGGTGCCCAATACCACCTCCGAAGTACTAGTCACCGCCTTCTCACAAGGGCTCCAAGAAGGTGATTTCTTCCGATCCCTGATCAGGAAACCACCGAAGGATTTCGACAGCCTGCTCGGGAAGGCTGGTAAGTATATCAATGTGGAAGAAGCACAAGCCGCCCGGCGGAAGGAAGCGATCGTTAGCCCATCGCCCGCACCTCAACACAACAGATCGCCAGGAGGACCGATTCGCAGTCCCCGACCGGCCGATCGGCCCGGAATGAGACCCCAGCAAGTGCAGGTGGCACAGGGGAATTGGCCCAACAGATGGGCCCCGTATTGTGCGTTTCACCAATGCAATACGCACAACACTGAGGACTGCCGAGCAGGCAACAGAGCTCGGACCCCACACGGCAGGGGTCAAGGACGACAAACCCAGCAGGGACGCGGGCGCGGTCAAGGAGCCACAGCCCAGCAAGGACAAAGGCGGGATGCCCCCGCCGCCCGGCAATTGTTTCCTCGGCCCGAGCAGGAAGAGGTGGAGGAACTTGACGAAGATCAAGCTAATCACCAGAACGCCGTCCGAGGAGGCGTCAATGTGATTTCCGGCGGTCCGACCGGCGGCGACTCCAACCGAGCCAGAAAACGCAGGTCGCCGACTGGAAATTCACCAAGTCGGAGTCAGCACCTCTCAAGCTCAAGGGCCCCAAATCAGCTGGGGGCCGCAGGATTTACAAGGATTGGAGGTGCCGCACGATGACCCGCTGGTCATCACAGCTGTCATCGCCAACTATGAAGTCCACCGAACCATTGTGGACACCGGCAGCTCGGTAAACATTTTATATAAACGAGCTTTCGATCAACTGCAAATTGAGTTATCGCAGCTAGAGATGGTGGCTACTCCCCTGTTCGGATTTACGGGAAACGAAGTACAGCCGATCGGACAGATACGGCTGGCTGTCTCACTTGGAGAGGAGCCACTCAAGAGAACCCGTGGACCACGTTTCTGATGTGGATGCCCCTGCCTACAACGCCATCCTCGGTCGACCGGCTCTCAACGAGTTCAGAGCGGTAGTCTCCACCTACTACCTCAAGGTGAAGTTTCCGGTCGGCGACAGAGTCGGCGAGGTGAAGGCAATCAGACCGTGGCCCGGCGCTGCTATGCTGATGATGTCCGCTCGGGAGGTCAAAAGGCGAGGCGGGCAGGTAGCAGCTGCAACATGGTGCAAGCCTCCCCTTGGGCAGAATTGCGGGAAGACAAAGAGGAGGTACAACTCTTTTTGGTCGGGAAGATACCAAAATACAAATTGCTGCAGGACTTCCCGAGGAGCTGAAGCAATCCCTCATCGACTCCCTCGCCCGGAATCAAGACGTATTTGCCTGGTCGCCAAAAGACTTGAAGGGAGTCCGACCGGAAGTCGCAGAACACCAGCTCCATGTTTACCCGGGTGCACGCCAGAAGCAACGAAAAGAGATCGCAGCGCCGCGCAGAATCAAGTCATCCGGGCGGAAGTGGAAAGACTGCTGGAAGCAGGACACATCCGGGAAGTTCAGTTCCCGGCCTGGTTGGCCAACGTGGTGCTGGTGTCCAAACCAAATGACAAGTGGCGGGTATGCATTGATTTCCGAGATCTCAATCGTGCATGCCCGAAAGATTGCTACCCACTTCCACGGATCGATCAACTGGTCGACTCGACGGCCGGCAGCGAGTTCATATCAATGCTGGATGCGTACCAGGGGTACCACCAAGTCCCGCTGGCTGTGGCCGACCAAGAGAAAGTTAGCTTCGTCACGGCTGACGGCACCTACTGCTACACCGTCATGCCGTTTGGCCTCAAGAATGCGGGCGCCACCTACCAGAGAATGATGAACAAGGTGTTCCGGTCGCAGATGGGCGTAACGTCGAAGTATACGTCGACGATATTCTGATCAAGACGCCCGGGCGCAAGAACTAATCCCCGACATTGAGGAAACTTGCCGAACTCTACGGCGGTTTGGCCTGAAGCTTAATCCGGCCAAATGTCTATTCGGGCTCGAAGCGGGAAGTTCCTCGGTTATATCGTCACCGAGCGGGGCATCGAAGCAAATCCGGGCAAAGTAAACGCCATCATGGAGATGCCGGCTCCAAGGAATCTCAGAGAGGCTCAACGGCTGTCGGACGGATAACGGCCTTATCAAGATTCATTTCCCGGTCAGCCGAACGGGTCTACCTTTCTTCAAGACATTACGCCGAGCCACCAGATTTCAGTGGGACGCAGAATGTGACAAGGCATTCGAAGAGCTGAAGGCTTATCTGGCTGAGTTGCCTACACTCGCCCGGCCGGAGCCGAATGAGATTTTATATGTATACTTAGCAGCTTCCACTGACTCGGGCAGCATGGTGTTGGCCCGGCAAGAAAAGACTGAACAAAGGCCTGTGTATTTCTTTGCCCACTTATTTAAAGGAGCCGAGTGTCGATACACGACACTCGAAAAGTTGGGCTATACTGTTCTTAGCCGCCCGGCGACTCAGACCATATTTCTTAGCTCACCCAATTACTGTATTGACTAACAGTAACTTGGGTCGCGTGCTTACAAATCCGGATGCTTCAGGGCGGCTAGTCAAGTGGACAACTGAGCTGAGCGAATATGACATACAATATCTACCCCGGCCGGCTATCAAGGCTCAGGCCTTAGCCGATTTTCTCACGGAATGGCATCCCGATGAAGCCGAAGGCGTATGGAAAGTGTACGTTGATGGGGCATCCTCTCGGCAAGGAAGCGGAATCGGCGTTCTCATGGTTTCACCCGAAGAAGAACGGCTACACCTGTCCGTGCGGCTAGAACACAAGGCAACTAATAATGAAGCTGAATATGAAGCACTAATAGCCGGTCTGCAAGCCGCCCGGCATGTCGGCGCCACCCGGGTGTGGCTATATTCAGATTCGCAACTTGCTATACAACAACTGGCCGGTAACTTCGAAGTCAACAGCGACCGGCTGCAAGAGTACATCGATGCCATGAGCAGCTGAAGGCGGGTTTCAGGGAGGTACTCTTACAGAAGATCCCTCGAGAAAGCAACTTGAAGGCAGATGAGCTAGCTAAATTAGCTAGTGCAGTCGGATCTTGGGTGGTCCCCGGCCGGCCTGCCATGCCTTATTCGTCATGCAAATCGAGCAGCAGGCGGAAGTTGAATTGGAGACGATTGGAGAACGCCCTTGATTGCATTCTTGACCAGGGGAGTAGCCGTCCGACCGGGAGGAGGCTCGTCTGTTCAGAAAGAGAGCCGCGCAATACACTATGGTCGGAGATGTCCTCTATAAACGGGCTCACGCCCGGCCATTACTCAAATGCCTTAGCAGTGAAGATGCAGATTATGTGCTCCGAGAGGTCCATATGGGGGTCTGCAGTAATCATTCAGGAGGTAGAGCCACCGCCCGGAAGGCTCTGTTGGCCGGGTATTATTGGCCAACTTTACAGAAGGATGCCGACCGGTTGGCCGCAACATGCATCTCTTGTCAGAAACACCAGTGCCTGCCACACCGGCCAACCGAAGTAATGAAGACATCGGCTGTCTCTTGCCCGTTCGACCAATGGGGCATGGATATCGTAGGTCCGTTTCCGATCGCCCCCGCTCAGAAGAAGTTCTTGTGGTCGCGGTGGATTACTTCTCTAAATGGGTGGAAGCAGAGGCGCTAGCTAGAATCACCGAGCAGGCGGTGATTAAGTTCTTGTGGCAAAATATTCTATGCAGATACGGGATCCCCCACAAGTTGGTGTCTGACAACGGTCGGCAGTTTCAAGGAAGAAAATCAAAGAATGGTGCTCGACTTACGGCATCCATCAGGCTTTTACATCCGTGGCGTATCCACAAAGCAACGGCCAAGCAGAAGTCACCAACCGGAAATCTTGAGAGGGCTCAAAACCAAACTGGATCATGCAGGAACCAACTGGGTAGAACAGCTGCCCGGGGTCCTTTGGGCGAACAGAACCACACCCAGAGAAGCGACCGGGCAGACGCCTTTCCACCTCGTCTATGGCAGCGAGGCGGTGGTGCCGGTCGAGGTCGGCTGTGAATCCGACAGGCGGTTAAGCTATGATGAAGGGAATGATGAAAGAAGACGCTTAGAGCTTGACCTCATAGAAGACAGTCCGG
>JAGFNQ010002240.1:419242-464741 GCA_024364735.1 Boesenbergia rotunda | reverse complement strand
TCCTCGGGATCGGTTTGACCGGGGTGCCCGGAAGACTCGGGGCCCCGGATTGACCGGTCAAAGCCTCATCTCTTCGGCTTCGCAGGGATGCGCTTCGCAGCTGGCAGTGGGCGCCCGAGACACGCGGGGCGCCCGCGACAAGCGGGGCGAAACGCGTCGAGGTTGTTACAGACTTGGGTTGACCTTGGGGGCGCCCTGGTCGTCCGGGGCGCCCTGCTCAGCTTCTGCCTCACTCCTTCTAGGCTCTCTGAGCTGCAGATACTCAGTCTTTCGATCCTGCATCCAGGGTTAGTCCAAATAACAACTATATTTTATACAGCCTTAGCTGTCTTGGTTCTGACTTTGGTCTCCAAAATGGAGCCCTAGGTCGAACCGACGCCTAATGTTCCCTCAAGGGGAACGCGTCCTCACCTACTCCTCTCGGGAGAGTTTACCTGGTGCCAACCGGATCCTCCAGTTGGACTTTTGCCCGGCAGTCCTTCGCCAGGTCTTGAGTTACCAAGCTGCCCTTCGCTTGGTGCCTAGCTGCCCTTCGCTAGGTCTTTTCTTCTGGCAGTCCTTCGCCAGCCTAGCAGTCCTTCGCTAGGGCTTTAGCATCCTGGCGGTCCTTTGCCAGTGCCTAGCAGTCCTTTGCTAGGGCTTCTCCTGTCTGGCAGTCCTTCGCCAGTGCCTAGCCTTCCTTCGCTAGGGCTTTTCCTGTACACTCAAGAAGCTTGTTAGACAACAACTAACCCTTAACTTTTGAACCCTTTTGCCAATATCAAAACACAGGTTTGACTTGGGTGCATTCTGCACCAACAATCTCCCCCTTTTTGATATATGGCAACCTAGTTCAAAAAGTTAAGGAAAAAATGCTGAAATTGAAATCCTAAGTTAGATTCCCTCCCCCTGGAAGAAATCTCCCCCTAGGTTTTTCAAAAATAGGTGGTGTGAGTTAAGTACTTACAAGATTTCATGTTTTGATAATAAGTTGGGAAATCTCTAAAGTTTTTTGCTAAGTTTTTCGAAAAGATGTTCTAAGCTTGGAAAACATTGAAAGCTTTTAGACAAATTTTCAGTTTTAGGAACATTTCACACTTTGGAAAATTTTCAGTTTTGGAAAAATTTCAGACTTAGAAAATTTTCAGTTTTGAAAAATTTCAGACTTAGAAAATTTTCAGTTTTGAAAAAATTTTTTAGAAAAATATCAGACTTAGAAAATTTTCAGTTTTGGAAAAATTTCAGACTTAGAAAATTTTCAGTTTTGAAAAAAAATTTTGGAAAAATTTCAGACTTAGAAAATTTTCAGTTTTGGAGAAATTTCAAGCACTACGTTAAGCTTAAAACATAATTTCAAAACACATAGTTCAGAGATGGAAATTTTTAAAGAGAATTTTAAAAACCTTTAAGCTAACAATAATTTTAAACAAAAACATTAAGTTTCAAAATAATTCAGTTTAGAAATAATATTTTTTCAGTTCAACTTTTTGAAGAAGACAATGGGAAAAAATTTTAAAACAATTTTTGTTCCCTGTTTCCTTTCCAACTCTCCCCCTTTGACATATATCAAAAATGCAGGAAAAAATTTGCAATAATTAAAGCATTTGCTGTACTGAATCAAACTGGAACCTAAGTCTGGTTAAATCTTTAGGGACGTGTCTAACCCAATTAGCTACTTTCCAACTGTTATAAACAGTAGTTTTCGCTAGGGTTAGTCAAGTTAAGTGCGTTGTTCAAGTTAGATTGTCTAAACTTGATACTTAACTTGATTGCTGTTCAGTTTGTATTTAGTGCCCCAACTACTGCAGATGCACTGACTTAAAGCATCTTGAGTTAAGGCAAAGACCTAAGCATCTCAACCCTTTCTAGGTTATCACTCAAAGTACCCTAAGGTGCTTGTGAGATGCTGGCTTCTAGATCTATAGGTGCATGCAATTCTAGGGTTAGAGCCTAGGCTAAGTCCATTTCGAAAAAAACCTAGTTTTGAAGGGGGTAGTTTTTGAAATAAAACTAAGTCAAGAAAAAAATTTTAAAACCAAAGTAAAACATTTTTAACAAAGAAAACATTTTAACATCAATTAAACATTTTCAATTTAAGCAGAAGCCAACAAATAATTCTACTCTACTAAGCATAATCCTAACTGCCTTCTTAGTGAGCTAAACTCAGATTCAGGTAAGGGATTAGTGAATATGTCAGCTAGGTTGGACTTGGAGTCTACATGCTTAAGGACTATTTCACCCCTAGCTACGTGATCTCTTACAAAGTGATGTTTTACTTCTATGTGTTTGGTTCTAGAATGTTGAATTGGGTTTTTGGTTAAGTTAATTGAGCTAATATTGTCAATGTTGACTTGGGTCTGATTGTAGTCTAGCTGAAAGTCCTTAATAGTGTGCATCATCCATAGGAGTTGAGCTACACACTCTCCTAAGGCTACATATTCAGCTTCAGTTGTGGATAAAGCAACACAGTGTTGCTTTCTACTGCACCAACTTACTAAGCTGTTTCCTAAAAGTTGACAGCTTCCACTTGTACTTTTTCTATCTAATTTACAACCAGCATAGTCAGAATCAGAGTATCCTGACAACTTAAAGGATGAAGTCCTAGGGTACCATATCCCTACATTTAGGGTGCCCTTAATGTATCTTAAAATTCGTTTTAGGGCTGCTAAGTGAGTTTCCTTAGCACAGGTTTGGTACCTAGCGCACATTCCTACTGAAAAAAGTATGTCAGGTCTGCTGGCTGTAAGGTATAGTAGACTTCCTATCATACTTCTATAAAGTTTTAGGTCTACTGGTTTGCCATCAGGGTCATTATCTATTTTCACATTTGTGGCCATTGGGTACTTATACTTTTAGAGTTATCCATTTTAAATTTCTTAATTAGTTCTTTAGCATATTTAGATTGATGTACATAATTTCCATCCTTAGTTTGTTTGATTTGTAACCCTAGGAAAAAGTTGAGTTCCCCAACTAAACTCATTTCAAACTCATTTTCCATTATTGTTACAAATTCTTTTAGAACTTTAGAGTTAGTTGATCCAAATATTATATCATCTACATAAATTTGGGCAATAAATATATCCTTTTCTAAAATTTTAACAAACAAGGTTGGGTCAATTTGACCTTGTTTGAATTCTTTAGAAATCAGGTAATTGGATAATCTTTCATACCAGGCCCTGGGTGCTTGTTTTAGTCCATAAAGGGCTTTACTAAGTTTGTAGACATGATCGGGTTTTTCTATATCCTCAAATCCTGGGGGTTGTCCTATATAAACTTCTTCCTTAATAAGCCCATTTAAGAAGGCTGACTTTACATCCATTTGGTATAATTTAAATCCTTTATGGGATGCAAAGGCTAGTAACATCCTAATAGACTCAAGTCTAGCTACAGGGGCATAGGTTTCATCATAATCCAACCCTTCTACTTGACTGAATCCCTTAGCTACTAAGCGGGCTTTATTTCGGACTATTTCACCTTGGTCGTTTAACTTATTCCTAAATACCCACTTGGTGTCAATTACAGATTTGCCCTTAGGCTTAGGTACTAACTCCCAGACTTGGTTTCTCTCAAATTGGGCTAACTCTTCTTGCATGGCTAGGATCCAGTCAGGATCAGGTAGGGCTTCCTCAATAGTCTTAGGTTCAATCTTTGAAATCATGGCTATTTGACTAAGATTTCTATAGGAAGCTCTAGTTCTGACTCCTAAGGTTGGATCACCTACGATTTGGTCAGCTGGGTGACTTAGTCTGAGTTTCTTGGTTTTTCTAGTACTTGGCTCAGCTTCAGGTCCAGCTGGTCCAATAGGTTCAGTTCTGGGTTCATTGGTTGGTTCAACTGATTCAGAAGTTGGTTCAATTGTTAAGTCATTAAAGGGTTCAATTGGGGTTTCAGTGTTATCTTCTTGATCAGTATTTGATGAAGCTAAGTCAGAATTATCAGATTTTGGGTTAATTTCTTCATCAAATATTAAGTTGGTTGTTTCTTCAATTTTCTTAGTTATCTTATTGTAGACTCTATAAGCTCTACTTATTGTAGAATACCCTAAGAAGATACCTGGGTTTGACTTGGATTGGAACTTTCCAAGATAGTCTTTGGTATTAAGAATATGGACTTTACATCCAAAGACTCTAAGATAGTGTAGGTTTGGAAGTCTATGGTAGTAAAGTTCATAGGGTGTTTTATTTAACCTTTTATTAGGTAGAATCCTATTTTGGATATAGCAAGCTGTGCTAATTGCTTCTGCCCAATAATGGTTAGGTAGGTCAAATTCATTGAGCATAGCCCTAGCAGCTTCCTGTAGGGTTCTATTTTTCCTTTCTACTATACCATTTTGTTGGGGGGTCCTGGGACACGAAAATTCGTGTTTATATCCATTTATTTTACAGAATTCTTCGAATCTCTGATTCTTGAATTCTCCCCCGTGGTCAGACCTAAGTCTTTTGATTTTGGTATCATTTTGATTTTCAATTAATTTACAAAAGTTGTTAAATAGGTTCAGGGTTTCATCTTTGATCTTTAGAAACCTGACCCAGGTGAACCTAGAGTAGTCATCAATTATCACTAAGCAGTATCGGTTTCCACTTAGTGACTTGGCTCCATGTGAATCAAATAGGTCAAGGTGTAGGAGCTCAAGTGTGGTTTGGGTTTGATCAGATTGGATCAATTTGTGACTAGACTTGGTTTGTTTGCCTTGATTACAAGATTCACATGTTAGGTTTTCATTATTCTTAATTTTGGGGACACCTTTGATTAAGCCAAGTTGGGTAATTTTTGAGATAGTTCTTAGATTGGTATGACCTAATCTCCTATGCCAGAGTTTTGATTGTTCTAATTGTGTTAACATGCATTTGGGTATAAGGGGAAGATTTATGGTGTATACATTATTTTTCCTAATGCCCTTAAGCATAATTTCTGAGTCTTGTGCATTTCTAATCAGGTAATTAGAATTGTTAAAAGTAACTAAATAACCAGAATCACATAACTGACTTATGCTAAGTAAGTTAAAACTAAAGTTTTCAACCAATAGAACCTTTTTAATAATGAAATTGGACTTAAGTTCAATATTACCTGACCCAATGTAACACCCCAAAATTTCCATTTTTAGTTCTTAAAGTCCTTAGAATTATTTAGAAATGGTTTAGAAATGTTCTAGATATTTTTAGGAATTTTTAGAGTATTTTTATGGAATTTTCCGAGTCCGTTTGATATTTTTGGAAAAAGAAAAAAAGAAAAAAAAGGAAAAAACCAATTAAGTGCAGCGGGTGGATCGAACCCGCGACCACCACGAGACGGGCGTGAGCGCAAACCAGCTGGGCTAGGGTATCAAGCACAACAAGGGATGGAGGGAAGGATATTTAAGGGGCAGTTAGGTCGATCCGCCCATAGGTATAAATAGGTTATTAAAGAGAGAAGTTTTATTTTCTCTCAAACCCTCTCCCTCTCCCAAGGTTGCGCCGACCCCTCTCCCTCTCCTCTCTTGTGCGCACGCAACACCAAGCCCTAGAGGGTCGGCCAAGGCTTTCCTCCAAGAGATATTCCTATATTCGGGATCCCCGCGATGAGAGGAACGCGTAGGCGCGAAGAATTCTCCGAGATCTCAAGTTTCTCCCGAGCTCTAGACGTCAATCTTGGTTGTAAGTCCAAGATATTAATGTAAGTACTGCTCACCTGCAGTAAGAGGCGGTTTTTCCGCGAGAATTTCCTTAAAAGTTTTTAAAAAGAGATATTTCCTTTTTGTTTGAGTTTTTGCATGTGATCTTAGTTCATTATGTGCTTATATATGTTGATTAAGTACCCTATGTGAGTTTAGGGTCCAAGAAAAGCTATGAGAAAAGAAAAGAGAAGATAAAGATAAGAAAAGAAAAGGCCAAGGCCTTAAGAAATCCCCAAAAGTCAAGACTTAGGGATTTTAGCACGCAAGGTGCTCCAGAAAATGCCAAGGCATTTACAGATAAGAAAGAAAAGAAAGAAAAGCTATTTTATTTTATAAGGCTAGTACCCGGCGTCCAAGGGCGTCGTTAAAGAAATCCAGGTGTCCAATTCCAAGGTCTTGGCCCTGGTAGACCAAGGTCTGCTCTATTAGGATTGGTGGCTCGCTACCCCAACCTTTTAGGGAACGCGCATATGAGATGGTACTTACGTCTTCAGTGGATCCAAGTGATTATTATTTTCAAGTATATGCTTTAGCAAAGTTTCAAAAAATTTAAAGAGTTTTCAAAAAGTTAAAGAATAGCTAAAGTTTCCAAGTTGAGCCAAGAAAAGTAAAATGAGATTTATTATTGCTTGAGTATGCATGTCTTGAGCTATACATGTCCTTAGTTTTCTTTCAAGCATATTAGTATCTCATATGATGTTCAGTTTGATCTAGAAGCATGTTTGCATATTTCGAGTTTTTGTGAGCTAGATAGTACTTACTAAGCTTTTTGCTTACTAGTTGCATTTCCTCTTATTGCAGATAAAGGTAAAGGCAAGCAATTCTGAAGGAAGACGACGAGGCGGTGCTGAGTAGAGTGTGTGTGGTGGCTGATTATGGAGAGATCGTTGGCGCAAGACAATTTAGCTATTAATTCATAATGTTATAGATCATTTGAATTTCAAGTTCTTGCTTTATAAAGTTTAGCGAACATTTGAGCTTTGGATAGTTTTACATGCCCAATTTCTTAGAGTAAAGATTTCACGTCATTTCATTTAGCTTATATATTCTTATGCTTGCATTGGATGAGTGGAAATGTGAGTAGATGGAGATATTGATACTTTGTTAGGATAATAGACACATGTGCCAAGATAGTATCAAATTCTCTTTGATTTAAGTTTTATTGCTTATAAATATTTAGAAAAGTTGCATTCACATTTCATAATGCTTTAGCAAAGTCATAGAACATGTATTTGGTGTTATGAATGTATAGAAGTCAAGATTGGTACAAACTTTAGTGTTAAAGTTCATATATCTTGAATAGTTTATTCTCTTCCGCAAAAGTCCAAATTTCAAGTTTATGGATTCGTTTTGATTGGCTAAACTCATTAGAAAACTGTCATAGAGTGTAGAAATGGTGTCATGATTCCATATGGCTCGAAATTATAGGTTTGGAGGAGCTGTGAAGTAACTGGCCGAAACCTGAGTTTCGAATTACAGGCCTATCAGTCGACTGATACAGTATCAGTCGACTGATACCTGCAGTTTGAGTTGGGCGAGGCAAGCTTCAAGTGTACCAATTGCGAGTTTTCGAGATAGTAAGTGTGATATGTTAATATGCATGATTGCTTAAGTTAGAATATGATTGTTAGATGAATTTAAAAGTTTAAAAAAAAAAGATTTCCGCATTTTTAGTCATGTATCTAAGTCGAGAAGTAAAGAGAGAAGTAACGATCCGTCTGAAGGTAGAGAAGGCGGGTCGCTACACCCAATTACCTTGAGTGTAGCATTATTTCCAAAGGCCACTGAACCTAGGTCTTTGAATTTTAGTTTGGTGAACTTCAATTTGTCTCCAGTCATGTGTCTGGAGCACCCGCTATCTAACATCCATTGGTCCAAATCTTTATGTTCCTACACATAAAGAATTTTTGGTGATTTGGATCCAATTTGAGTTAGAGATAGCTTAATTGAGTTTCACTTCCTAGTCTGTCTCACTCCAGTCTAGGGTTTTCAATCACGTTAACCTTAAGGTTTTTGTGAGACAGGTTTGAGGGTAAAAAATTTTTAAAAAAAAGAGTTTTAATTTACTTTGAAAAGTTATTTACTTTTGAAAGCAGATTTTTAAACAAATAAGTTTAGAAATTTTGAAAAATAGATTAAGTGATTTTCGAAAAAGAGATAGGTTTTAAGAAATAGAAATTTTGAAAACAGATTAAGAGTTTTTCAAAAAAAACTAGGTTAAATAAATTTTGAAAACAGATAAGAATCTATAATTATTTGAAATTTGAGTTAGATTCGAATTTGACAAAAGATAATTTGAATTTGAATTTCAGAAATTGGCTTCCAGGTCTTGGCGAGGCACTAGGCCTTCTTTGGCCGTAGCCTTATGGGATCATCCACCCTTTCCTTGACAAAGCCTTTTAATGAAATTTCATTTTCAAATTAAATTAGGTCATTTTCTGGTCTAACTAGCTTGGGTCTTGGATCGGTAGCTTCGGCTGGTTTCACCAGTCTAAAGAGACCAAGTAGACTTGATCTTATTAGAGTTGGTTTCCCCAACGTACTATCATCTCACCTCCTCCCAATACTATGTTTTCAAATTTCAAGTAATTTAGTCCTTAAGTCTAACCATTCCTAATTCTAAGCATGGCAACTTGCAGAAATTTAAATAAACAAGCAATCAAGAAAAAAATTATCTAATAATGAAAATTGTTTTGATTTTGGCTCCCCCTGGACTAAAGCCTCTATATGGGTTAGGCAAGATGTGAATCTTGTCCTTGGGGATCCAAAATTGATTTGAACCAGTTGGTTTAGTCAGGCACAGTTTTGGCACCCATGCCTGAACCTTAGGTCTTGACCGGTTCAGTACAACAAAGTAAGATCTTTGTCGAGTTTTGGTTCTATAGCCAAGTCCGGATCGATTTAGAACAGACTTCTGTTTTCCAAGAATCATATCAAGGTTCTTGGAACCAGAAGTGAATCGTTCTAAAGTTGTTCTTAAGTCCTTAACTTGAGTTTTCAGGGAGGAGTTCTCTGATTCAAGTTTTTCAACTTGATCAGGGGTTCCTTCCTGAATTTTCTCAGTTAAGGATTTAGACTCAGCTCCCTCTTTCAGGAGTTTAACTTCCTGTCGGAGGGACTCGATTCGGAGTTTGGCTTTCGCCAAATCTCGGGATAGATATGAGATAAGAGAATTTAATTGCAATTTTGAAAAACCTGTTACCCTTATTTCGCCGTCGTCGGAGAAGGTCAGCTTGTCGTCGTCCTGGTCCGAGTCTGAGTCAGTCTCGATTTGATCTGAAGCGGTCAGGGCTAGAAGATTGGACTGCGGTGCTTCTTCTTCTTCTTCTGAGGAAGACTCGTCCCAGGTTGCTTGGAGTGCCTTCTTCTTTCTGGTCTTTTTGGACTCCTTTAGGCTTGGACATTCAGTCTTGTAGTGGCCCTTCTTCTTGCATTCGTAGCAGGTTACGTTGGGCTTGTGTTTGTCAGTTGCTGGTTCAGCTGGTTCATCCTTTCTTCGGCTTGTTCTCCGTGTGTTGGCTTGGTTCTTCAACTTTTTGTAGTAGCTTCGAGCTAGCCGGACCAGTTCAGATTGAT
This sequence comes from Boesenbergia rotunda, assembly GCA_024364735.1. Classification (NCBI taxonomy): domain Eukaryota; kingdom Viridiplantae; phylum Streptophyta; class Magnoliopsida; order Zingiberales; family Zingiberaceae; genus Boesenbergia; species Boesenbergia rotunda. The sequence goes on along the minus strand of JAGFNQ010002240.1, from coordinate 455,533 downwards.
CTCCTTCTTGATCTTCTGTTTCTGAGTCTGAGATAGACTCGGGTTCAACTTGAGTTTTCTTCTTAGTCGTCCTTCCTGTTTTCCCTGCAAAGAAAGCTATACTTTTCTCGGCCAAATTGCAGTTAGTCTGTTCATGAAGTTCAAGTTCAGAAAATAACTCATCTAACTTAATTTTTGAAAGGTCCCTAGAGACCTTGTATGCATCTACCATAGATGCCCACAAGGTGGTCCTAGGGAACGCGTTTAGGGCATACCTTATAAGATCACGATTTTGAACCTGGTGACCTATTGCGTGAAGACTGTTCATCAATTCCTGGATTCTGGCATGGAGCTGAGCTGCTGTCTCGTTATCTGCCATTCTGATGGTGAAGAGCTTGTTCAGTAGCAGATCGCGTTTGCTGATCCTCGTATCTGTTGTTCCTTCGTGGAGCTCGATCAGTTTAGCCCATAGCTCCTTGGCACTGTTGAAAGGGCCTACGCGGTTCAGCTCCTCTTTCGTTAGTCCGCATTGGAGGGTCTGAGTTGCTTTGGCGTCAGCTTCGATTTTGCGTTTAAGGGCAGTGTCCCACTCTGAGTAGTTTTGCGGTACGCCTTCAGCATTTGTGGGAATCATCAGTCCAGACTGGATGATTATCCACATATCCACCTGAGTTTTCAGGTGGACCTCCATTCGACTTTTCCAGTAAGGAAAGTCTTCTCCACTGAAAAGTGGAGGTCTGGCGGTGCTAAAGCCTTCTTGGATGGCCATTTGTTCTGAAATAGCAAACAACAAAAAAAAACCAATATTCCAAGACTTGGTCTTGGATTAGTAGTGCGGGAAGAATAAATAAAAACAAATTTCAAGGGGTGTTGCACCAACCTTGAAAGAAAAATTCGAACGAAAAATATTTAACGAAAAAAAATTGAGAAAAAAAAAAAATCCGAAATTTTCAAACTGGTGGTTGCACCAAGTTTGAATTCCCCGCTCTGATACCACTTGTTGGATCGAGAAATGCGAGAGAGGGGGGGGGTGAATGTCGCAAATCGTTCGGATTTAAAAAGAGTAAGTGCGCAGCGGAAATAAGACACAAAAACAATGCTAACAAGGTCGTTTTACTTGGTTCGGAGCCTGTGTCGACTCCTACTCCAAGGCCCACGGTCGTTGACCGTTTTCTGCGGGCAATTCTATACGTTCGAGAAAGTTTACAATAAAAAGTATTACAGAATCAGAGTAGTAAACTTAATCAAGCTCTTCGTTACCGACGTCCGGTGTAGATCGAAGTGTTGGAGCAGCGGACGTCGTCAGCTCAGTTGGAAGAGTTCGGAGCGTGCGTGGAAGCAGAAGAGCGTGGAAGCGTCGCAGTAATTGATGCTCTGAAGAAGGAGGTCGAGGGCCCTTTATATAGGGCCTAGGGGCGCCCTGGTCGACGGGGGCGCCCCCCACGTGGCAGCAGATCCGGTTGTAGCTTGGTCGCCGTCTGATCCCATTATCCTCGGGATCCGGTTTGACCGGGGCGCCCGGAGGACTCGGGGCGCCCGGATTGACCGGTCAAAGCCTCATCTCTTCGGCTTCGCAGGGATGCGCTTCGGCAGCTGGCAGTGGGGGCGCCCGAGACACGCGGGGCGCCCGCGACAAGCGGGGCGAGCGCGTCGAGGTTGTTACAGACTTGGGTTGACCTTGGGGGCGCCCTGGTCGTCCGGGGCGCCCTGCTCAGCTTCTGCCTCACTCCTTCGAGGCTCTCTGAGCTGCAGATACTCAGTCCTTCGATCCTGCATCCAGGGTTAGTCCAAATAACAATTATATTTTATACAGCCTTAGCTGTCTTGGTTCTGACTTTGGTCTCCAAAATGGAGCCCTAGGTCGAACCGACGCCTAATGTACCCTCAAGGGGAACGCGTCCTCACCTACTCCTCTCGGGAGAGTTTACCTGGTGCCAACCGGATCCTCCAGTTGGACTTTTGCCCGGCAGTCCTTCGCCAGGTCTTGAGTTACCAAGCTGCCCTTCGCTTGGTGCCTAGCTGCCCTTCGCTAGGTCTTTTCTTCTGGCAGTCCTTCGCCAGCCTAGCAGTCCTTCGCTAGGGCTTTAGCATCCTGGCGGTCCTTTGCCAGTGCCTAGCAGTCCTTTGCTAGGGCTTCTCCTGTCTGGCAGTCCTTCGCCAGTGCCTAGCCTTCCTTCGCTAGGGCTTTTCCTGTACACTCAAGAAGCTTGTTAGACAACAACTAACCCTTAACTTTTGAACCCTTTTGCCAATATCAAAACACAGGTTTGACTTGGGTGCATTCTGCACCAACATGCCCTTGACTTGTCGATGTTTGATCTTTTACTTTAAAAAAAGAATTGATAGTTTTTATTTTCTTCATTTCCTGAGTTTCCTATATTAAAATGAATACATATAAAAATTATCATATCCAATAATGAAGAAATATTCTTTATTGACTAATCTAATATAATATAATACATATGAAGTCATACTTGTTAATATCAAATAAACAATAAAAAAGTAACCAATTATATAAATAAAAATAACCAAATTAATTAATAATATTGTTAATAAATTTAATCAATTTATCAAAAGAAAATAATTGTAGTTGACTCGTACAAAATTAAAAGAAAATAAACCTGTGGCGATGGATGCATAGATATCGTGTGTTATTCGAGAGAAAAAATATCGCGGTTATACTCGTCGAGTCGTTGTCGATCGCCTGTACATGACATAAATATGAAATATATAAATGAAAAATATTATAAAAGTTTTTAAGAAATAAAGAAATTGGATATCAAAAGAAATTCATCTCAAATACGAATCGATCAAAGAAATTCATCCCAAATATGAATAGATTTTCTCTAATCCAATGAAGAGAAAAGATAAAATAATCGAAATTAAAATCCTATTTTACCTGTGGCTGTGAGTCTGTGACGAGGTAGAAGAAAGATGTGTGGGGTGGGGAGGGCAACAGGTGAAAAATAAATTTTTTATTTAATGAAAATTTGCATGTGGGCTTTGGTTTAATTAAATTTTGCAATTGGAAATTGGGTTGAATTTTGTTATCAATGGGTTATATTATTTTTTTTATAGCTAAAGTGGGTGGGGTTGGAGCTCACTCTAGCCCAAGGGTTAGAGCTGTCAATTTGGGTTGGACCCATCGGGTTGACCCGCCCCGCCAATCAAATTAAGCGGGTTGGGTTAGGATTTAAGCAACCCAAGCCCGCCGCGGGCCAACCCGCCTAGGCCCGCGACCCGCACGGGTCGGCCCGCGATGGGCTTGGGTTGGCCCGCGGGTTTAGAATCACATGTTAGTTAAGTTTTATGACAATTTATTATCTTTCTTTGTTATTATTTTAAAATAAAAAATAATATTTTTTAGCACATGATTACTCGTTTGTATCCATTTATATTTAAAAAATATATTTCTTAATATATTAGAGTGATGAAATCTAATTTTTTTAATTTTTTTAATTTTTTAAAAATATTTTGATGGGCCCGCGGGTTGGCCCGCCTAACCCACGACCCGCCTTGGATTGGGTTGGGTTGGGGATTTTCTAACCGGCCTAGATGACGGATCGATCCGCCCCGCCCCCGCCAAATGGCCGACCCGCCATGGGCCAACCCGCCCCGCCACGGGTTGGCCCGTTTGACAGCTCTACCAAGGGTGCTCCGCCCCTGGGTGGTGGAGTGAGCTTGCTGCCGCTTACAACCTTCATGTGTCCTTACGTGTGCACTCTGTTTGTTTTGGAAATCCATCGAGGCATGATCCGGAGCGATCATGGTCGTCCGATCGCCGCCAGGAGATTGCCATTAATAAATATTTCGATTTGTTGAAATTGAAAAAGTCTTTTTGAAAATTTCTCTTATCTCTTACCTTATGTCACGCCCCGGAAGCTCATACTTACTCGAAAAATAGGCAACATCTCCACTGTATAGCAGACAATTGATCTGAATCATTTATACATATCTCTCAACCCATAATAGGACAGGCACACTCAGTTGGCATTCACACAATCATATATAAAAGAAAACACCATCATCATACAATTAATAATAAGAAAAGAAATCACATAACTTCGAAGAAAAACTCAAAACCAAGACATACACATAAATTCACCGCTCCAAGACTGATAAAATAAATACAAGTCCATTGAAATAAAAAATACGACTAAAAAAAGTAACTGGCAGCTGGATCCTCTCTTAGCGCGCGGTACGAGTCATAGCTATCAATTACCTAAAAATAAAATTTAAGGCAACGGGTGGTGAGTCCAGGTGGACTTTGCGGGCATAAGAATAGATAAATACATAGTATATAAAAAGGATAAAATAAGCATATAGAATCAAAGATATACAATCTCTGGAATAAAGAACATAAATCAAATGCATTTGTACGAATAAGCATACCTGAAAATCAATGTAATACGCAGGGGCAAGATCAGAAATCCCCATAATATCTCAATAAATTGCTCGTACTGCTGAGCATATCCAGATCATATAATAAATGCAAATCATAACTGAATATGCATGTCAATCAAATACAACAATTATAGCTCAAACAAATACAACAAACACAAACAGATGCACAATGCATAATATACACATGATGCAATGTCCTATTTTGTACACACACCAACTACCGCTACATTGGATAGATCGGGTGGATAAGATACAAGCGCCAAAAATCTGTTGCTTTTGCAAAAAAGTTATAATACCTATGACTATGCATGAAAAGTCATAATACCTGTGACTATGAAACCCAAAAATACATGTGGAGACCCCTAATACCTGGGGGTATCAACTATCTGTACACAACTCTAACCTTGCCGACATATTTACCAAGCCTCTACTCGAAGCGGAGTTCACATCTCTAAAAAGAGGACTTGGTATGTGCTTTGTAGAGTTATAACTTTAGCCTTGCGTGATTCAATACTAAGATAGTACCTCAACACATCTCACAAAAATTCTAGGAGACCTTGCTTGTGTATTTCTTCATTACATCTCATAATACTTTGATTTATGACTGTATTTAAGCATATGAGATGTTAGGATGATACAAATAATTCACTTATACTTATGACATGTTGATGAATCATTAGATGTATCATTTTAGTAATAATAGACCAACTATAGAAAAAGTAAATGTTTAATTAATGGACATCTTGCCCATAGATCATAATTGGATATTTTAAATATTTTTAAAAATTATTCTATGTTCTACTTATCGTGATATAGATTTGAAAAATATATGGTTTCAAAACTAGGTTTCAAAGTTGATACATAACTTAAGTGTGGTTCAAGATTTTGAGGTTTGATCAAAAATTCAAAAATATTTTGACTTTTAATGAAAACATATTTTTCCCTATTAGAGGATATCAAAAGAAATATGTTTGTAAAATTTCATGATTTTTTAAATTTTCTAAAATTTTTTAATCATTTCTGAAATTCAATCAGAAATGCTAAAAAGGCTAATTTTAGGGCACTAGCCGACTGGTAGCTATCTGAGCCGACTGATAACATTGCTGTCTAGAGAAACCAGGTTTTTCGATATAGATCAATCAACTGGTACATTATCAGTCGACTGATAATTTTGTGACTAACATCAATCGACTGATCCATGAACCAGTCAACTGATGGTCGCGATTCTTTAAAAAGAACCCCGCGCACGGATGGCACTGAAACACTAGTTTCAGCCGCCCCTCATCGCCCTTCGTCCACCTCGTCGTCTCCAACTACTCCAAGGGTTCCAAAACCCTTGGATTCTCTTCCCTAACCCCTCTCCACCTCTAGTTTTGAGTTTAGGGCAAAAGGAGTCTTCCTTGAGTCAACCTTGCCTCATCTTCTCCTCAACCTTCATGGAGTGAAGGTAACGAGTTTTTAACTCAACCCTTTTCATTTATGCTAAGATTTGAGACTAATCTTTCATATTTTGCATGTTTATCTCAATTTTTTTCTTGATCTTTGTCCTCTTGATACATGTATTTTGCATTTGCATATTAGAGCTAGGGAAAAATGTCGGGTTGGTGAGGGGACTTCCCGACAACCTCCTCCTGACTCTATGACTCCCCGATTTTATTCTGAGATAGCCCGACGACGATTTGAGAATTCCAACTTCACCTTGATGAATTGTCGGTATCTTAATCATTCTTATTTTGAAGAGATCACCCATGATTTCATTGAAATCATCACTTATTTTAGGCTGGATAAATTGGTAGGTTGAACGCATTATATTAATATAGATCTCTGTAAAGAATTCTATACCAATCTACGTTGCATTAGTACAGATGGTATGACATATGAGTCCTTGATTGGAGGAGTCACCATTCCATTTACACCTAGCGTGTTAGGGTCATTTTTAGGATGTCGGGTGTCGGATAACTCGTTCACATGCTTTCCTCAGGTCATTGAGCCTTTTACGGGTTTGTTCTCCCATGTGTCTATTGATCAAATTCATAGGCATTATTTCAATAATCCTAGACCTCCACTTAAACGCATTTTTGATGCTAACCGCATATCAGCCGTCAGTAATATTATGTATAAGATTGTTCTTGACTGCATCCTACCTATTATCACTAAGGGGAGGTCAAAGATCTGGCTACCTCATCTAGTTATGATGTATGCCTTAGAGCAGCGGCTTGACATCGATGTTGCTCTCCATGTGTTCATGCTCATTGAGCATTTTTCGAGTCCCGTCCAAAGGAAGGTCTACATGTCATTTGGTCATATTTTGACCAAATTCTTTGCATTTAGAGGTTTCGGTGTTACTAGGGGTCAACAACATCAACTTTCCAACGACTTTGATCAGATAGATTCTCGGCAGCTCTCCTTGACACGGATTGAGAGGTACCAGGGAGTGATGGAATGGTGTCGTGACCATTTGTCTTTCGGTTCTGACGACGAGGATGAGGACATTAATGCTCCTGGTGGTGTTATACCTAGTGCTGCTACTACGAATGAGCGGATTACCCATTTGGAGGAGGTAGTTTGATAGGAGTTTCAGGGGATCCGACAAGAGCTTCAGGGATTTCAACAGCGTCAAACTTCCATTTATGAGATGTTGCAACGCTGGGATTTGATGTATCAGGCTCCTCCTCCTCCTCCCAGCAATGATGCGTAGATGGTATGACTTAGATATGATGGTGTTGAGTTTTTTTTTGGGATTAGACATGCTCTTTTGTTTTATCTCAAACACCATAGACAATGTCTTCGTATCTTGAGTTTGTTGGTTTTGGATATTTGTGACACTACTTATGTTTATGTATGAACTCTATTTTTTTTCTTTAGTATGACTTGTATGATTAGTTATCCATCCTGCTGCTTTTTGTTGTGATTCATCTTTTCTCTATTTCATATGTCTGTGTGGTGAGTTCTTGTTTCTCTCACAGAGAGGAAGTATGGTTTAAGCGGAAGCTTCCTTTATTAGGGGAGTTTCAACTATTGTTACTCCCTCTATCTTTTTCTATGTGACAAAGGAGGAGAATTGGATAGGTTATGTTAGATGAGCTCAGTGATCATTCATATTTCTTTTAATGCTTTCCGATCATTATATATTTAAAGACCTAACTTAAATAAATTTGTCAAACATCAAAAAGGAGAAGATTGTTGGTGCAATCATGCTCCAAACATTATTTACTTTTGATGTTTGATTAAATGAGTTATAGTTAGGCAATTTTGGTGATCTAACATAAAATTTAAGTGAGCAGGTACAAAGGAAAGTCCATGTATGAGACTTGGCAATAGTAGAAGAGTGTCTTGGTGGATGAAGTCCCGGAGATGCGGCCTCTTGGCAAAAGAAGACTTAGCATGACAAAGCCAAGGGAAGCACTTCAAGGAAAGCACAAGGATGAGGAGTCGAGGACTCGGAAGCATCCTAAGGGCGCAAGGCTAATGGAAGGTGTTTGAAGGCAGTCTGGGCTAAGGGCAACAATGTATCAGTCGACTGACAAGAACTTCAGTCGACTGATACACGATTATGGATTAAACAGAAAGTTTAGTCAATTGATAAGTGGATCAGTTGACTACTACCCAGCAGTGGACCAAATAGAAAGATCAATCGACTAGGTCAGGTCACAGTCGACTGATATGTTATCATTGTGGGCTAACAGTAGAAAATCAAACTCAGTCTATGCAATCTACAGTAACTGTTGAAACTTATTAGCTGGCTGATGATGTTACCAGTCGACTGATATCGAGAATAATACAAAAGTAGATTTCAGATCTTGAAGAAGTAACAACTTGATCTTCTCATTTTTCTTGCTTGTTCTGAAATCTCCGAGCTTTCAAGTTTTTAATTTCTTCCTTCAAAATCATTCTTATCTTGTAAGAGGAAGAGATTATCTTGTAAGAGGAAGAGATTATCTTGTAAGGGTTTCTCCACTTTCAAGCTTGATTTGAAAAGGAGAAGAACATAGTCAAGATTGATTGTGTAGGTGTGGATCCTTGGATTAGTTACCTCAAGGAGGTAGAGACCAAGTAAATCAAGGGAGTTAGCATTGTTTTAGTTATTTTTGATATTGTCTATATATTTCTAGTGCTTTCGCTAACAATTGTAGATAAAAATCGAAAAGAAGCTATTCACCCCTAGCTAGACGCAAAGGTCCTAACAATCCCGACCATGATTGCGAATCGAACGAATTATCTATCATACTAATACTAAAATATTCAATACCTAATTGTCCAGTATAGCAACCGATTTACAAACCTACTAAATTGGAAATACCCAATACCTCTCCAAATGGTAGAGACATAGATAAGATTGTGATTTACAAGTAGGTACCCTACCGCTCTTTAATATCCGCGATATCAAAAAAAATGCAAACTATCGGTATTTATCAATAGCCTAATAGAAAATGCATATATATAAAATAAAACTTACCACGGAATACCGATCCATTGGCTCGCTATGCCTCCTCTCTGGTGACAGGATGAATCCGGTCCGTCTTTGGAACTGACAATGGCATTGTTTGAATAGGTTACAGATGAATCATTTGCACTGCAACTGGCTACATAGGCTAAGGTGTTGGAAGTCCGACTGACTGTAGGGTTTATAAACTGTAGCTCTGACCATCTGCTGAGGCTGATGAACTGAAGGCTGGTAGGCTGGGTATGACTGATGAGAGTTCATTAAAGAATACCAGGATGCTTCTGGTGTGAGGGCATGTCAAGGCATACAGTATATTTGAACTAGTGGGGGTATTGTCTGCTGCTATCGGGGTATTGTCTGCTGCTGTTGATGTACTGTCTGCTGCCCCCGATCACTTCTATATGATCTCTATTGTCCTGATCGAACACCCTCAGTGGTGACAGTCTCATGTTATGCCTTAAGAGCACAATCTCGGCTCTGATGTCTTGGCAGCTTACAGTAGTAGCATACATCCTAACCCACAGGACACTCTGCCTAACCATGTTCTCTAGACCCACAGCGGAAATAATGAAACATATCTCCGGCCTGCTTCCCGTCCTACTGAGAAAAATGGGAAGGTCATGTTGTATGCCCCATCTTCTAGGGACGAGAATCCACCTCGGGAGTGTTGATGCAGTCTGGCCCGATTGTTGTTTTGAAGTTGACAGCAATTTAAGTTTGGTTGAATGAATTTGGATTAAGTCTAGGTGGATCTGGGAGATCGCACGCTGTCATGAGGAAAAACCTAGTGGGACTAGGCACACCTAGTGAGTGAAGCTAGGTTGAAATCTCAGTGAGTGAAGCCGGGTCCTGGTGAGTGAAGCTAGGTGACTGAAATCCTAGTGAGTGAAGCAAGATTGAAATCCCGGTGAGTGAAGTTGGGTCCTGGTGAGTGAAGCCAGGTGATTGAAATCCTAGTGAGTGAAGCTAGGTTGAAATCCCGGTGAGTGAAGTCGGGTCCTTGTGAGTGAAGCCAGGTGATTGAAATCCTAGTGAGTGAAGCAAAGTTGAAATCCTGGTGAGTGAAGCCGGGTCCCGGTGAGTGAAGCCGGGTGACTGAAATCCTGGTGAGTGAAGCCAGGTTGACGGAAGTCCCGGTGAGTGAAACTGGGCACGGTGTCTTGGTCCGGGGGACTAAGAATGAGTCAAAGAAAGGCTGGAGGCTTGTTCTCGTGACTTAGAGGAGATTTGACCTTGCCTGGATCAGTCTGGTGACCGATCAGGAAAGTTAGCATGGAGTTCCCTCGTGGATCGGTCTGGTGACCGATCCAGCTGTCTGATCGGTCTAGTGACGATCAGGGAGCACACAGTGAGTTTGGGAACCCTACTGATCAACTCCTGATCGGTCTGGTGAACGATCAGAGAAGAGGCAGTTGGTTTAGGAAGAAACCATTGATCGATCTTCGTGATCGATCAAACGACTCCCAAACCGATCAGGCTGTGTCCTGATCAGTCCAGGAGTAGCCTGATCGGTCACCGTGACCGATCAAGGAACACTCTGATCGGTCTGGTGACCGATTAGGCCCTTTGTGGCTGTGAAAGCTGGGAATCCCAACAAAGCTGTGGATCGGTCCGGTGACCGATCCACGATCCCTGGATCGGTCCGATGGCCGATCACTTTAATTCATATGCACTGTCAGACGCTCTGATCATGTCTGACCGCGTCTGTTTTCTCTGCCGATTCTCTGATACACTGCTGATTTCATTTGATATGCTGTGCTAAGCTTTTGCTAAGTGTGCAGGTGACCCAGGAGGATTCAAACACTCAAGGAGGGTCAATGGGAGGCTTTCCTTTGAGCAGGTTTGGCTGTTTCTCCTTCTCAGATTTCAACGGGCAACTGGCGCAGTTGGTGACTGACGGAGGCTCAGCTGGAGAGGAGGTCTTTAGTGGACTGAGTGCTCAAGGAGGTCAGTGGGTTCAGGCTAGCTCAGTGGATGCTGATGAAGCTTGCGATGGTGAGTAGAGCTTAAGTTGAAGCTGACGCAGAGGAGCGGTAATAAGGATAGACAGAAAAACGGGTGAAGTTTTTGCTGTGGGGTTGAACTCTCTCTGTTGCTTTGTACTTGAGCGTTATTGTTACACCTTTGTGAGAGATCCTTCTTAGTCTCGTGAGCTTATCTTGTATCCTATTGAGACGCTTGTGGAGAGGTTTCTCCACCGAGAAGGAGATGTTGTTTTATCCGGGTCACCAGGGCTTGATCTGCTGACGATCAAGGGATCGCCCACCTCACGGGCACGCCAAGGAGTAGGGGCAAGTTATCCCCGAACCTTGTATATCCTTGCGTTAGAGTTTTTGCTTGTTACTTAGTTTCTGCACTTAGTTTCTGCATTTGTTTTGCTTCCGCTGTCTAACCTCTGAAGTGCAGAGAAAATTTAAAAACTGCTAAGTTTCAAGTGGCTGGCTATATTCACCCCCCCTCTAGCCATCCAAGTTCCAACAAGTGGTATTAGAGCCTGGGGCTCTATTCAAGCGGCTTAATATCCAAGAGTCTACAAGATGGCTGGAAGAGAAGGGTTGAGCACAAACCGTCCTCCACTCTTCGACGGCACTAATTTTCCATATTGGAGATCGAAGATGGAGTATTATTTGAAGACCAACATGTGCATGTGGTTCTCGGTCAAAGAAGGTTTCATCCCTCCAAGGGATGCCGAAGGAAGAGACCTCGATTTCTCAAGTTGGTCGGCTGAGCAAATTAGAAAGGGTGAAGCAAATGCCAAAGTTGTGGTTACCCTGCAATGCGGAATGTCCAAGGACCAGTTGATCAAAGTTCGTCCCTTCACAAGTGCTAAAGATCTATGGAGCAAGCTCATTGAGCTCCATGAAGGTACTCATGAAACCTGGACAGCCAAGAAGGATCTCCTTCATAGTCAACTCTAAAATCTGTCCATGGAAGAAAATGAAAAGGTAAGCGAACTCCATGGAAGATTTAAAGAGATCCTCAACGGTTTGCATTCCATCGGCGAGAAGGTAGAAAACCGAGACTTAGTGAGGTATATTCTCAAAGCTTTCCCTAGGAACGCCTTGTGGTTATCCATGGTGGATGCTTACAAGGTTTCCAAGGATTTATCTTTTGTTATGTTAGAAGATTTATTTTATGAAATGGAACTACATGAGATCTCTAACAAAAGTCCAAAGGAGAAAGGTATCGCTTTAGTGGCATGTGACAAAAAGAAGAAGGACAAGGAGAAGGACAAGGAGGAGGAGAACACTCACTGTCACATGGTATTCATGGAACTAGAGGACTCGAGAGAAGAAAGTGATAACGAATCAAGAGGCTCCCAACCGCGCCTTCATCATCTTCGGATGATGAAGAGGTAATCTCTCCCGAGCTAGATAAGTGCTATCGAACCATTGCATATCTAACAAGTTTGTTAAAGAAATCAAAGAATAAGATTAAATCTTTAAAGTTAGAAGTAGAAAAATTGAAATCCTCTAAGGATGAGGATATTGATGATTTGCATGTAGAAATGTTAGAAGATAAGAACAAAACCTTGAAGGGCAAAGTTGAAAATCTCAAGAGTATTCTTGAGAAATTTTCAACTAGTTCTAAAACATTAGACATGGTACTAAATTCCCAAAGGGCAGTCTACAACAAGGTCGATCAGGTTACCGACCTAAGGAACCAACCTTTGCATCATTAATGTCAAGAACCCAATTTAGATCATCAAATGATTCTAGGGTTCAAAAAATTAGAAAGAAAATGGCTAAGGCATGGGTGCCAAAGTCTTTCATTGAAAGTTCATTAGGTCCCAAAATTTGGGTACCTAGAACCTCTATCTTTAGAATTGTATAAGCATTGCTTAAGGGGGAGCATCTATCAACATGGGTTGTTGATAACGGGTGCTCCAAATCTATGGTTCGGGAAAATTGTTATCCACATGATTAGCTTTGGAGAATTCAAATTAGATAATTTGATTTTCATTACTTTAATTCTTATAACAATATAATCCCTTGACTAGTAATTTTTATGGAATTCATGTGTCAAAGTACTTAATCATGCTTAAGTACAATTTACTTTAGTATTAAAATTCTTCCATGATCAAGTTTTCTTTCAAAACAAAGAAGAAACTGTCTAGTTCAAATAGCAATACATGTTCATTACTTCTAGTATCCATGGTTGGTAAATTTCTGTTTGAAAATTGAATGGTTGAGATCATGGATAGTATAGCTAAGGATTGGATGCATTTTAATCAACTGTTTTTATGTATGCCATGCTTCACTTTTAGTTCACTTGGAAAGAAAATAGTTATAATTTGTTGCTAGTAATTGAGAATAGGACTGTGGACTAAATCAGATTATCAAAATCATGTAGTTCACACTGATACAAACTGATCAAAAGTATGCCATGCTTAACCTTTAGTACACACTGATACAAACTGATCAAGAGTGGAACATACTGATTATTGTTGACAATAAACTTGATACAAATCTATTTTTGTTGTTTTTAAAGTCTTGAAACTTAATGGGAATAAAACTTAGTTAAGGGACCTAAATCATGGTGTTTATTTTGGTTAAGGAACCCTTTTTAGGAACAAATGGATCAAATCTCATTGAATTAGGGTTTGGGAAAGGTTAAGGGTTGAAACAAATCGATTTCTGAAACTGATCAGTTTCAAAAAACTTTCTGTGTCGAACCAGATCGGTCCACCGACCGATCAGGACTCACCCTGATCGATCACCAGACCGATCAGGGATCCCTCTGATCGGTCCGGTGACCGATCAAATCAATTCAGATCAGGGAATTCCCTGATTAGGTCAAAAATTCTTGAGTCCTATCCCCCTTCATCGAATTGTATCAGTTTAATGATCATACTATCAACAAATCTGATACAAACCGATTACGATTGGGACATACTCATCATACTTGGAGCAAATTTAATACTGATTCAATACAAACCCGTGTTGAAATTTTTGAAATTCACATGAACGGGTTGTTTGAATCATGTTCCTTGATCTCTTGCTCCTTGTTGAGGAATAATCTTCAATCAAGAAACCCAAACCATGGTTCAGAAATTTTGCTGAAATATCGAATGTCGATAAAGTTTACACCTCTGTTGTGGAATGCAAATTGTTAATGCAGTCTGGTCAGGAACGTATCAGAGTTTCAGGAATTTTTCTGAAATCTGATCGGCCCCCAGACTAATCAAAAATTCTTCTGTATCAAGTAATCAACGACCCTGATCGGTCACGGATACCAATCAGGATTATGTGTCGGATACAGCTGCATTCCTTACTTATCATATGAATCATATACATGTTTGATCATGATATATTTCTGTATATGTTTTCATGTGCAATTCACACTTATTGTCGTATGATGCATATACATTGTTGTCAGGATACATTTATGGTATATGCCTCTCATATGTAATTCAAAAATTTACCTTTGATTATTTTGGATTTGGGGAGAGACCCTTGATTAAGGGGGAGTTATGTTAAAACTTAATAACCATGCCCTTTTTCGATGTTTGACAAAGGGGGAGAGAATGGTTGATTATGTTTGAGGTTATTATAAGGGGAGGATCTTGATTCCCTTATGAAAATTGAATGGACTTCAATTGATCTAATACCTAAACTTAAATCGGGATTGTCAAGCAACAAAAATGTGGAGATTGTTGATGCAGTCTGGCCCGATTGTTGTTTTGAAGTTGACAACGATTTAAGTTTGGTTGAATGAATTTGGATTAAGTCCAAGTGGATCTGGGAGATCGCACACTGGCATGGGGAAAGACCTAGTGGGACTAGACACACTTAGTGAGTGAAGCTAGGTTGAAATTCCGGTGAGTGAAGCCGGGTCCTGGTGAGTGAAGCTAGGTGACTAAAATCCTAGTGAGTGAAGATAGGTTGAAATCCCGGTGAGTGAAGCTGGGTCCTGGTGAGTGAAGCCAGGTGATTGAAATCCTAGTGAGTGAAGCTAGGTTGAAATCTCGGTGAGTGAAGTCGGGTCCCGGTGAGTGAAGCCGGGTGACTGAAATCCTGGTGAGTGAAGCCAGGTTGACGGAAGTCCCGGTGAGTGAAACTGGGCACGGTGTCTTGGTCCGGGGGACTAAGAACGAGTCAGAGAAAAGCTGGAGTCTTGTTCTCGTGACTTAGAGGAGATTTGACCTTGCCTGGATCGGTCTGGTGACCGATCAGGAAAGTTGGCACGGAGTTCCCTCGTGGATCGGTCTGGTGACCGATCCAGTTGTGTCTGATCGGTCTAGTGATGATCAGGGAGCTCACAGTGAGTTTGGGAACCCTACTGATCAACTCCTGATGGGTCTGGTGAACGATCAGGGAAGAGGCAGTTGGTTTAGGAAGAAACCATTGATCGGTCTTTGTGATCGATCAAACGCCTCCCAGACCGATCCAGCTATTCCTGATCGGTCCAGGAGTGGCCTGATCGGTCACCGTGACCGATCAAGGAACACTCTGATCGGTCTGGTGACCGATCAGGCCCTTTGTGGCTCTGAAAGCTGGGAATCCTAGCAAAGTTGTGGATCGGTCCGGTGACCGATCCACGATCCCTAGATCGGTCCGATAACCGATCACTTTAATTCAAATGCACTGTCAGACGCTTTGATCACGTCTGACCGCGTCTGTTTTCTCTGTCGATTCTCTGATACACTGCTGATTTCATTTGATATGCCGTGCTAAGCTTTTGCTAAGTGTGCAGGTGACCCATGAGGATTCAAACACTCAAGGAGGGGCAATGGGAGGCTTTCCTTTAAGCAGGTTTGGCTGTTTCTCCTTCTCAGGTTTCAACAGGCAACTGGCGCAGCTGGTGACTGACGGAGGCTCAGCTGGAGAGGAGGTCTTCAGTGGACTGAGTGCTCAAGGAGGTCAGTGGGTTCAGGCTAGCTCAGTGGATGCTGATGAAACTTGCGATGGTGAGTAGAGCTTAAGTTGAAGCTGACGCAGAGGAGCGGTAATAAGGATAGACAGAAAAACGGGTGAAATTTTTGTTGTGGGGTTGAGCTCTCTGTGTTGCTTTGTGCTTGAGCGTTATTGTTACACCTTTGTGAGAGATCCTTCTTAGTCTCGTGAGCTTATCTTGTATCCTATTGAGACGCTTGTGGAGAGGTTTCTCCACCGAGAAGGAGATGCTGTTTTATCCGGGTCACCAGGGCTTGATCTGTCGACGATCAAGGGATCGCCCACCTCACGGGCACGCTAAGGAGTAGGGGCAAGTTATCCCCGAACCTTGTATATCCTTGCGTTAGAGTTTTTGCTTGTTACTTAGTTTCTGCACTTAGTTTCTGCATTTGTTTTGCTTCCGCTGTCTAACCTCTAAAGTGCAGAGAAAATTTAAAAACTGCTAAGTTTCAAGTGGCTGGTTATATTCACCCCCCCCTCTCTAGCCATCCATGTTCCAACTGGGAGTACTTTGTAAATTCTGACTCCTACTACGCTTTTGTCTAGCACTTTGTTGTCTCCGAGTCGTCATTGAGTCCTGGGTCGGCTGCTTGCTTTTCTTCTTATCATCGTACATTCGCTATTGGGTCGTCTCTATAAGTAGTGCTCAATCCAAGGCCTCCCGATATGTCATCGTAGCCAATTCAAACATCCGTATCTGAATATAACTAGCGAGGCCCTATATAAACTGCATCATCCGCTCACTATTGTTAGCTACTAGCTGAGGATAGAATTCCGCCAATTAGTTGAATTCTGCATCATACTCTAGAAAACGACGATCTCCCTGCTAGAGGGTCAAAACTCCTGGCATCTGGCCATATGGAACGCAGTAGGATAATACTTCTGCTCAAAAGTCTACCGGAATAAAGTCCAAGTAACATGCTGCTCTCTAATAATGGTCTTTTGCATATTCCACCATGTGACAGCCTGATCCCGAAGGTGGTAAGTAGCTAACTAAGTCTTCTCTGTATCCGTGAGGGTCATATAACTGAACGTGCCTTCCAATGTCTCCAGACATGAATGCACAATGCACGAATCTGGTCCTCCATGGAATAGCATGAATCGGTCCTTCACGGACGTCGTCAATATCGATATTCGTGCTCTATCTATAATCTAGCCCGCAGGGGTGATGGGTAACAGTGGTGGCACCGTTGGAATGACTGTCGGATGAGGTGGAGGTACTATTGCTGCCAGAGACCTCTACTCATCCAAAAAGTCTTGGTATGCTAGTTCCTGACTAGTCAGCTCCATCCTGGAGGGTCTCTCAACCTCCTGACTCAAGTCCCTTACTAAGTCCACCATCCTCCCTTGTGATCGATGACCACGACCACGTGTACACGGCAGAGACAGCTCAATACGATGAGGAATACTTGTTAAAATATTTAACAAATATTACTAAAATATATAACCACTAGTAATTTTACCAACTTACTTATTTGTCGCCCGAAGAAGTTCATCGCCGTCATGTTCCAATACATCTAAGTTGAGAAAAAATGACTCTAAAAAAATCCAGACACATACTCGAACCTGAGCATCTAATACCCAAAAGATTTGGTATAAAAAAGACTCTGTAAAATTTTGAAAATCCCAAAACACGAAAACATTCTAAAATTTTCAAGATTCTCATAAAATTGAATACCAAATAAATCGATATCAAGTAAACTCCATACAACTCCACAAATACCCCCAAATAATCATGAAAACCTCGAACCTGTGGGTAATGGGCCTATCACTCTACAAAATCCAAAAAAAACACTAAATTTGCACTAATAAATTGGTGTAAGGTAGAACCTTAGAAAATTCAAAATACAAAAACATACAAGCATTCTGATACCACAAAATTGTCACGCCCCAAAGGCCCATGCTTGCTCAAAAAACATGCAACATCTCCCCTGTACAGCAAACAATCTAAATTATTTATACATATCTCTCAATGCACAATAGCACAACCACACTCGACTAGCATTCACACAATTATAAATAATAGAAAACACCACCACCACACAGTTAATAATAAGAAACGAAATCACATAACTTTGAAGAAAAACTCAAAACCAAGACATACACATAAATCCACCACTCCAAGACTAATAAAATAAATACAGGTCCATTGAAATAAAAGTATGACTAAAAAAATATGAAACAATGAAAAGTACTCGACACTGAGGATGACAGCTGGATCCTCTCGTGGCAGTATGAGTCGCAACTATCAACTACCTGAAAATAAAATTTAAGGCTACGGGTTGTGAGTCCGAGCGAACTCTACGGGTATAAGAATAGATAAATGCATGATATATAAAACGGATAAAACAAGCATATAGAATCAAAGGTATACAATCTCTAGAATAAAGAATATAAATCAAATGCATCTGTACGAATAAATATACCTGAAAATCAATATAATACGTAGGGGCTTGATCAAAAATCCCTATAATATCTTAGTAAATTGCTCATACTGCCAAGTAAATTGTTCAAAGGTTAAGCAAGAATAAGTATCAAGCAAGAAAACAAACAGAATATGAAAGGTAGATTAACCTACTCAGATAATAAATAACTATGCATTTAAGTACAATAACTATCAAGTACAAATAATAAGTACTCGCCTTTAATGAAGTCTTTGTTCAATGAGAACTCCGCATCCAACGTCCGTATCAAATCAACATCCTATATCAAACATAGTTTTAGCTACTTTATTAAAAACCAAATAACTAAGTATAACATCACCCACTTGAATCACCCTAACCTTAACGATCACCGTCCAATTTAAAAGCTAAACCTTATGGTTCGGTTTAATCCATACTTAGAAGTCTGGATCCAACCAAACATCCCAACCAACACATAATCTCAACAACGTATTACACAGTACATAACATAGGATAAAGGGACACCCTACAACCCAATCTAAAAATTCCATCTCAAAACTACAATCCAAGACTAAAACACAATAGCTAACCAAATGGAACAAATATCCTTAGCACCTTTTCATCCACGCCACCACATATCTAAGGATGTAAGCCACAACTTTAATTCTCAAAACATTACCCTTTCAAAGTGAATTGCTATACCGACCAAAAGGAAACAATACGCTCATGCAATCCAATGGAAAATCCACCAAACAAACTCCAACTCATCCTTAAACTGCTCTACCACCAAGATCAAAATCCAACACCCTCACATGGAGCTCTCGGCAGGGAAATACAACACAAGAAGAAGCAGAACATTGCCGGATCCTGTCGCGAAGCGAGGTGGAAATCCCAAGGGTGAGATGGTCTCCCGAGTGCCACGAACTCTGCTGACCTGACACCGACCTGATGCCGACCTGCGAGAAGATGACCGTTAGCAAATCCGCTGTGAATTTTCTCTGGTTAGGCCCTCCGATGGTCAAGTCAGTATCTGCAGGAAATATAATGGAGCAAAGGAAATGCAGGAGAGTAAAGTGGATGCGGTTGCGCATACCTGTGGAATGAGGAGGGGAGAGACTTATATAGCCGGGGGAGCTGACAACTCCTATTTGTGTCAACAAGACAGGGGTATGGTGCCTGTCAACTCGGAGGAGAGCACTTAGAGGTATCGCGGCGTGGCGCAGGGTGCTCGGATGGTACAACCGTACCAAGTTAGCGGGATAACCGCGAGGTGTGTCATAAATGGGTAAGGCATGTAGTACCCCGACGTCATGGTCGTACCCCGGATGCACTGATGTAGGGCGGCGTAGGGGAGAGCTGGTCCGGAGACCGGTCGGTCCGAGTGTTATGGACCAGGTCGAGTCACGTCCAGGGAGCATAGGCCGTCACGCGTCCGACTGGGAGCTAAGAGACCTGAGATACGCCTTGAGTCGGGGGTTTGTTGAGCTATGTCTATCTTGCCCTGTTCAGCGTCTGTTAGCTATCTGTTCGACGGAGTGCTGAGGACTGAGTTGCCCGACCCCGACCTGGGTCGGGAAACGGACTTGGGTGGATCGAGTTAGGGGGTGCTTAGGCTCGTCCTGCCTAATCCCGCCCGGGATGGGTCAGCTAGTGCTTCGGGAGGGTTCCTGGCTTGGGAACTCCCCGGGTGAGGCTTTCGTCGGGCCTTTCGCTATGTCTTCGTGGCGCCAAGCTGACTGGCTGAGCTGGACGAGCTACTAAGCAGAGCCGGACCTGGGCCACGGCAAATAGGGCACCCGCCCAGGGCCCAAAATTTTTAGGGCCCAATAATATATATATATATATATATATATTATATTATATTAAATAGGTTTTATATTTCTCTCTAAAGTCTAATCGTCCGAATCCCTCAACGCTCGAGTATCATCTCAGAAAACCCTAGCTGCGCTCGCTGCCTTTCATCGGTATACGCATACCGTCACCTGTGTGTTTGAAGAGCTGAGCCGCGCTGGCTTTGGCTCGGGAGGATCTGCAGCGCCGAGGTCACGTCGCCCCCGAATCACTGGCTTCCAACAAGGACTTTAGTTCCGCCACCGCCGACGCCGCCCCAGGAATCCTGGTGAAGGCGATAGGCCATGATAAGCAGATGGATCCCGGTGTTCCTCTCAAGGATGTGGTGGTGGATTGCACTCGGCGGTGGTTCCAGGACGCGCTCAAAGAGGCCAAGGCCGGCGACGTAGCGATGCAGGTTCTGGTCGGTCAGATGTACCACGTCGGTTACGGCGTCTCCTTAAATGAGCAAAAGGTGGGTCTTTTGCGATTTTTTTTTTCAATATAATTTCTATTCGCCAATATTTTGTCAGATGGTTTCGTTTCTGGGCACGTTAGTGATTATTAATTTTGGGGAGGGAGGAAGGATACCGACATTTTTTTGTTCGCATCTTACAATTATGAACTGCAGGAAAATTTTGCACTTCGTGATTCTGATAAAGAGATTATTAAAAGTAGTCATTTGAAATGAGGGGAAACAATGAAGGAAACCGATGTTTGTGTTTGTCCAAGGCAACATTTTGTAGGCGAGTGGATTTTATTTGATCCTACATCTCAAGCTGATGTTTGAAGTATTGAGTGCCTACAAGGAATGAGGGAATGCTGGGATGTTGCAGCGCAATTTCCTGACAGAGAACATATAGCACACTGTTAAATTTTGTTAGATGCGGTTCACTGAATCTTATACAGTTAATTTCATGTTTATGTGCATTTCTAATTTTCTATTATTGTGTTCAGGTTGAATTTATTGATAGATATTTTTTTCGTAGATATCGTGCTAGTAATGAATTTATAGGTCGTGTTTATCCTGGAATTCATGTGAATTTCACGTGGATCCCACATATAGATGGAGACTAAGTCACCTATCAAATTATCTGTGCAAATATTTAGGACCACCAAAAAATTGATACTTAGGAGGCCTTGGATTAACATGACATGTGCATATATATATACAGAAGTGATCCGCTGCGGATCACTTCTGCGGACCGGCTGCGGACGATGCTGCGTGGCATCACGCGTAGCGCATCGCGTCTTCGTGGCCTGAAGCCAGCGTGGCGTCGCGACGTCTTCGTGGAGGAAGCCGCGTGATTTCATTTTCGCACAAAAGCTCCTCGCACCCGCCCGAACTTGCGAACCCTAAGCTCTCTCGCGAACCTCGCGCAACTCCCTCTCTCGCGCTTGCCCCTGCCCCTCTCTCGGCGATCCCCCACCGAGCAACGGGCGCCTCTGCCCCTCTCTCGCGGCACTCGGCGCCTCCCTCTCTCGCGGCTCTCGGCGCCTCCCTCTCTCGCGGCTCTCGAACCCTAACCTGCGGCGCCTCCCTCTCTCGCGTCTCTCGTCCTTCGTTCGACTAACCGCAAGAACCAGGTACCTCTTCCATTTTTACATTCTTAAGCTTGAGCAATACCATTGCATGGTATAGCAGATCTGCCATCTCGGATGCAGTTCGAGTTTTATCTTCATTTTGGAGAAGTTCCGCAAGAAGTACGGCCAGCTGTCGTCCCTCATGGAGATCCCCGTCCTCAAGCACGGCGAGATCGTGCTGCCACAGAGGAAGAAGGCCGGCGGCAAGGGCAAGGGCAAGAAGTGACCCATCGTCCGTCCGCCTTCCCCAATTCGTGGCCAACAAAGGTGCCTGCTTTCAATTGCTGTCTATCATCTAGATTAAAGAAACATCCACTCGATTTAATAAACAACCTATTTCTGAGTAATATACCAATCAAAAGGATTATTCATCTAGATTAAACAACCACTGGCTAGTCTATCATGTCACTTCGCTCATTCTTGTATCCTAACTGATATCTTTAGCTTGTTTCTAGTTTCAGAAATATGGAGAAGGAATCCCAGCACCTGCATTTCAATTTTGTAACTTTTCTTCCAAAGGTTGTGTAAGCTTTCATTCCATGTTTTATGTATACCTCAAATTTGTTCCTATATAAGCTGTTGCTCTTTTCATGTGATATTAAATATGCCACCCTTCTTACCCACAGAGCATTAATTGCATACAGAATAATCATTAGAATCAATCTCTTTGACTTGATTATTTGTTAAACATTCATTTCATCATCTTCATTTACTGCTAGTATTTCTCTTTTATAATTATGTGCTCTTTGATTGCATGAAAATTTGTTATAGTTTTGTTGATTGAATCTTATTTTCAATGCTTGCCATTGTAGCTAAAAGAAAGTCCAAGTCAGATGGATCTGAATCTGGTAACTTTTCTTCCAAAGGTATTATAACCTTTCAATCCATGTTTTATGTGTACTACAAATGTGTTCCTGTATAAAATATTGCTCTTCTCACATGATATTTAATATGCCATCCATATTACCCACTAGGGATTAATGCATAGAGAATAATCCATTTGAATCAATCTTAGACTTCATTATTTGTTAAACATGCATTTCATCTTTATTTACTGTGAGTATTGAACTTGTATAAGCATGTGCTCTTTGACTGCCTGAGTTTACTGACGATTTATGGATTGAATCTTAATTTCAATGTTTGTTACTGTAGCTAAAAGAAAATCCAAGTCAGATGGATCTGAATTGGGTAACTTTTCTTCCATAGGTAATATATGCTTTCATTCTAGGTTTTATGTATAATTCAAATGTGTTTCTGTATAAGCTATTGCTCTTTTCATGCAATATTTCATATGCCATCCATCTTGCTGACAGAGGATTAGTGCATGAAGAATAATCATTCGAATTAATCTATTGGACTTCATCATTTGTTAAACATGCATTTCATCATCTTCTTTTACTGTGAATATTGCTCTTGCATAATCATGAGCTCTTTGATTGCCTGAAAGTTTGCTGATGGTTATGGATTGTATCTTATTTTCAATCTTGCATTGTAGCTAAAAGAAAGTCCAAGTCAGATGGATCTGAATCTGGTAAAGAAATTCTATCTAAGAAAGATCTTGCTTTACAGCAGGCCATGGACCAGATTACTGATTCATTTGGGAAAGGCTCAATCATGTGGCTTGGTCGTGCTCAGGCTCCTAGGGAAGTCCCTGTTGTATCTACAGGATCTATTGCATTGGATGTGGCATTGGGAATTGGTGGCCTTCCAAAGGTATTTTCACAAGTGTAATTGAATAACATTTAAGCTTCTTTAGTGATCACTGATGAAAAATTTAAAGGAAGTCTTGAACATATTAGGGAAGGGGCTTTAATAATTATTCTGTTGTCAACATTAATTTATTAGTTATCTTTGTGTTACAGTTTTTTTTAAAGAAATTACAGGAAATGAATATAAGAAATGATGTAGCATGCAAAAACAGTTATATTCAAGTAGATCTGTATTATTCTAATTTATTTTTCAGCTGGACTAATTAATATACTTAACTTTTGTCTCCAACAGGGGCGTGTTGTGGAGATATATGGTCCAGAGGCTTCAGGAAAAACTGCACTTGCTCTTCATGTTATTGCAGAATCTCAAAAGAATGGGGGTAATGTTTAATTTGGCTAATTATTATATTGTTCATTAGCATTTATAAGAAATATATCTCATGGTTTCCAATTCATATTTTGGTTTTTTGCATGTATTTGTAATTTGTTTACAATTAAAATAGCTTAGATAATGTCATAATGAACTCTATTATTCTTGTAAAAAAATTGTGATTTCTCTATCATTTTCACTAATTATTTGGTTGTTACAGGTTGTTGTGCTTTTGTAGATGCAGAACATGCTCTGGATCCAGCATTGGCTGAGTCTATTGGTGTAAAAACGGATAATTTATTCTTGTCACAGCCAGATAGTGGTGAGCAGGCACTTAGTCTCATTGACAATCTAATTAGGAGTGGTTCAGTTGATGTTGTGGTTGTTGACAGTGTAAGTTGAGAAGTTTTTAGTTATGCTGCAAGAGTCTCTGACACTATTCTTTACCCAATAACTGAGGCAAAAGATATTATACAACAATGATGATGACAATAAACTTGACTCCCATAGCGATGACACAAATGCGCAAGTATCTGAAGAGCTAATCATGTCCGATACAACTGATGACGAACTTGCCCTAGTTTGATGCATCATTGCTCTGCTTGGGAGCCAAAGAAACTTTACCAGAATCCGAGAAGTACTATGGTGAAGCCTTCAAGTTTGTGGGGTGATTTATACCTAGCATTCTATCTCGAAGCATCAATGGGATTAGGGTTCTCAAAGTTCCATGAACATTGACACTGAAGGTGTAACAAGTACAATGTATTGCTCATTGATATGTATTAAATAGCTGTGACAACAATATTTCTTTTGTTTTTTCCTTGGATATTGAAATTAATTTGATTCATCATTTGATTCATGTACTAGCTCATCGTTTGATTCATGTACTAGCTCATCATTTGATACATATAACAACTAGAGTGTGCAAGAGATTTTGAAGTTGAATTGGATAAGCTCATCATTCACGCATCTAGTCAATTGTACATCAGCATTATCCACAATTAAAGTTGATACCAAGTGGAAAATGAAACAAGAGTTAACCTAATCATTATGCTCAAATGAACACCACAAGTTGGTTGAAAAAAGACATGTCTACTTCTTGGCATAGGTGATGAGCATGGGATTCTGTGTGATCTTGAAACCCTGAAGCCCTTGCATCGCCACTGTTGACTGCATCTCATCTCCATACTCCACAAAGGCGATCCCTGGATTTGCTTCGACCATCCTAACCTCATTGAAACCCAGATACTGGCAGAAGAACATCTGCAACATCATCGGGGTAGTCTCGTGTGGAAGGTTCTGCACGAAGAGAATGTTGTTTGGCAAGGCTGGTGCTTCTGGTAGCATCGATTTGGACCCTCCGCCATAGGGCAACTGCGAAAGCTGAAAAAAGTTTGACAAGGAAAAGGATGTTCCAGAGCAATCACAAACATGACTAACTCAACAAATTCAATTCTACGTTTCAATACAATGATAACCAAGAGAGAATTGAAAACATGTGGCGATACCGATAATAATGTATCAACCATGAAGATTACACAATGATTTTTATCAAGTTATATACCTTCCATGAGAAAAACGAGTAAGCTTTCACATCCAATCGTAGATTATCATCAAACCATTCTTTTTTCCTTCATAATACTTTTAGTTTCATACAAATATACCTCAATAGATAACTCCACATCTCATTAAAGGAACAGCATAATTAAATCATATAATGTACTCTATGGAATGGAGTTGGTATCAAAATCTTGCTTCCCTAGACTACGCATCTTAAATTGATGGGAACTCAATCTCACACATGCATGTCGGTTACTAGCGTCTTTTACAGACAAAAGCTTGTGTCTATATACCATACAAATGTAAACACTGCATGACATTTTATTCCACTCTCAGATCTAGAGAACATATTTTATGTCTACTGAAAATAATAATAACCAACAAAAATAGAAAGTTGAATATGCTTACAGGTGGTACAGCTCCATAGGCACCAGAATAAGTAGAATTCAACCCCGCCCCAGCTTGCTTAGAATCATGGTGTGGCTCTCGCTTCTTTCTTTCAGCTGCATCACCAAATACCAAGACAAATCCAGTGTCAACCTCAAGCCTCAACATAAAAAATCATTAGAAATCATGAATAATTAATTAAATAACATCATGTTTTATATGATTTATTAATTTAGGAACAAATTGCATGTATGATCCCTGACAAATCTATATCTGCAGGTTAACTGATTCACTGATAAATAAAATTTAAACATAAATTTACCCTGGCATATGAGCATATTTAAAAGTTAATTGGCAGATAACAAAAATAGGCATAGGCGTGTATAAATGTATGTACATGCAACAAAATGCATATGTGTGCATACCATTATTTGTGGATTTAAGGTGTCCACCTCTATAGAACCATTTTTAACTCGGTGGGAATGACACTTTTTTAATCATCTATGTTTAAAACTCTTAAGAGCACCAACTCAGTAACTATTTATGGAGATAAAAACTACATAATCAACAAACATGAAAACATGCTAAATGAAAATAGAATATAAGACCTATCCTACCTCTGTCGTCATGTCCTTCCTTCTTTCACGAGGGACAAATGTTCCATCAGCCTTTGCGATTATGTCGGACTTGGTCTTTGCATACTGAATTCTCTGGATAACGGAAAATGTTCTAATTAATGAGGGACTATGTTGTAATTAATGAATTAATGAGAAAGTCATACTTTGACATTAATACACTAATTCATGCCAAACTAATGAAGTACACAATTAGACTGTAAATCTAGTCATGATCTATCAACTTATCCATTACAAAAAAGAAAATCCTAACAAATGGATGGTCATGGCCATGAAAAAACTTATGCCACTGAGAATGCATGATCGCACATTCAAGAAATAGCTACCTCCAATACTACTGCCTGGTATATAAAATGAATTACAAAAATGTCTAACTGATTTGTATGTATATATATAGTCGTGTTCTATCAATTATACATTACAACATGAAAATTTTAACAAATGGTCAGTCATGACCTTGAAAGAACTTATGTAACCCTTTGAGGGATGGCTAAAAAATACAGCAAATTCAAGAAATAGTTACCTCCAATACTACAATAGTTGCAAAGATAATTCCAACTGGTGTAACTGATTATTACAACAAGTGGAGACTTCCAATGGCACCAAAAAATGTAGCTGTCATTTTCTTTTCACTAATGGTTAATATATTGCAGAAATAGCATTGAATGCCTATAATACAAACATGATATCCACCACAAAAAGAGTGTCACTATGCCTGCATCATAATTTCACAACATTAATAATATGATGTTTCCAAAACTTGTGATATAAATTGTAGATGTTGAAGAATTAGATCTAACCATACGTCAAAGATTCAGGAAATCATGAGTAATAAGAAATTCCAAATGTGCATTCAAGACTTAAAACAGTTTCCATGTGCGGATAGTAACCATTAAACTGTCTTACCATGGGCTTGTCATAGAATGGAAAACCTTGCATCCTTTTAAGTGCCTCAGTCGCTGATGATACATCCTCAAAGATTACCCATGCCTGCCCCTTGTGTTTCAATGTCTTAAAAGCAAGGACCTCTAAGATGCAAGCTTCTTGAGTTCTTGAGTTCTAAGATAGAAACATATGTTAATTCTGGTGAAGCAAATAAGCAACTAAAATAAATAACAAAGAAAAAAATCGGAAAGACAAGTTGAATATTATATTCCCATGACATAGGATAAAGCTATTGTGTAACCAAGCCAAAAGATGCAAGCTGAACAGACAAGTCATATGAGTGGGAATTTCATAATTGAAATCAAAAGACTGTCGTTGATTATACAACAATTACAGAAATATGAAAAGAAAGTATTTTACAAACTATTTCTCCAGGTTATTAAGAAGAATGATTACCGTCTTCATTGATAAAAATGAGGATCTCACCGAAAATAATACAGGCCAAAATCTCGACGATATAGGATAGAAAGTTGGAAAGAAGATAAAAATGAGCGAACTGGATAGCATAAGCAGAAAACTGATCTTGATCATTCTAGGGTTTATGAGACCAGAAAGTGGAGGTCTGACACATCAGAATGAGGATCTCACCGTCGAGCTTAATCTTCTCGTTGAAAGCCGGCACCTTTGTTGGCCACGAATTGGGGAAGGCGGACGGACGATGGGTCACTTCTTGCCCTTGCCCTTGCCGCCGGCCTTCTTCCTCTGTGGCAGCACGATCTCGCCGTGCTTGAGGACGGGGATCTCCATGAGGGACGACAGCTGGCCGTACTTCTTGCGGAACTTCTCCAAAATGAAGATAAAACTCGAACTGCATCCGAGATGGCAGATCTGCTATACCATGCAATGGTATTGCTCAAGCTTAAGAATGTAAAAATGGAAGAGGTACCTGGATCTTGCGGTTAGTCGAACGAAGGACGAGAGACGCGAGAGAGGGAGGCGCCGCAGGTTAGGGTTCGAGAGCCGCGAGAGAGGGAGGCGCCGAGTGCCGCGAGAGAGGGGCAGAGGCGCCCGTTGCTCGGTGGGGGATCGCCGAGAGAGGGGCAGGGGCAGGCGCGAGAGAGGGAGTTGCGCGAGGTTCGCGAGAGAGCTTAGGGTTCGCAAGTTCGGGCGGGCGCGAGGAGCTTTTGTGCGAAAATGAAATCACGCGGCTTCCTCCACGAAGACGTCGCGACGCCACGCTGGCTTCAGGCCACGAAGACGCGATGCGCTACGCGTGATGCCACGCAGCGTCGTCCGCAGCCGGTCCGCAGAAGTGATCCGCAGCGGATCACTTCTGTATATATATATATGTATATATAATTTTCTAAGATTGTACTGAACTAAAAATTAATTACCTTACGCACTGGCTTCATGCATATATATTTTTAGAGACAGCATAAGATTGATATATTGATAGAGATTCTACAGGAAGTTTAATTATTTGTAACTACATGATATATTGTGTATCTCCACTTTGTTTTCTTCATAGCTCCCTTATATGAATTGCACTTTTCAGGCAAATGCATGGATCACAAAAGCATCAAAGTTTCGCTCATCATCACCTTGGAAGTTTAGGGATAAGCATCCAGGTTTCTGCTTCTAAGAGCAAACTGTTAAATGGTGGCTCTTCTCAGGCAAATGGTGGCTCTTAATCATCTTTTAAGGAAATTTCATGTCACTTCTCCACGGATAAATTATAAGACACTATTATCATTTCATTCTTGATGAGTCATGGAAATCAAATTGGTTTTAGCGATACCAAATCTAAGATATATATAATTTTTGACTTATTTGATTTCATTTTTTAATTAGTCAAGATCTTGCCCTTCTCTTCATCATAGCACAGTCAATTCATTCTTATTGTTATTAGGGAACATGTGTATTCATTGTGATATTTTTGTGTGGAGTTTTCAGATCGATAAACTACTGAAGGAGATGGAAAAAAATTGATCATCAGAAAATGATTATCACCTTATCAAAATCTACAGATTACTCTCATTTCCTAATCGATTCATTGGACAAATCTGCCAAGGTGACAGCCACTTTTATCTAGAGTTTTTTTATCTTACACTTCAATTTTTTTGTTTACTTCATAAATTTTGTTTTTCCAATTTCTTTAATTTAGCACTTCAGCTTTGAGATGCAAGAACTTTGACTCTTCTCAAAACTTATGTGATAGAATGTCTACACGTCTGGTGAATGCTTATGCAATATCTTCACTTCTTGATCATGTAAGCAACTATTTACAAAATATTCTATGCTAGTTTACTTTTTCATTTGATTGATTCTCTTTATCAATTTTTATTAAATGAAAGTAAATCTATCACAAATACGGTAAATGCAAACTCGATAAAAAATAGTATTTGGAAGATAAAATTTTATGATGGATGATGTAAAAGTTTTTTTTTGGAAAAAAGTAATATTTGGAAGATAAAATTAGGGCATAATTTATAATTTCGCCCAGGATCTTTAAACAATAAGGACCGGCTCTACTACTAAGGCCCGGATCATTGCCTAAGGAACGCATGGGAATAATTCCATTCACAAATTCACCACAGTTGTAATCTATCAGCTCAAAAGAATCCTAAAAAAACACCATCCTCACCTGATTTGGCGTTCGTTGGTAGCACTTCCCAGATGAGATTCAGCAAGCACATCTCCCTTGAAGTGAAGCCACATCTCCGACAGCCCTCTAAATCCTCAGATTAGAGGAGTAGTTGGCGCGCCCCTGACCCACCATGGGAAAAGGTCACTACAACGCAGAGATCAGAAAAAGGAACACAAGAGAAGTTTCCACCTACCTATGATTCGCGCGGCCTTGAGAAGATCCCAACCCATGAACACGAAGAGAGCTCAGATTGGAGGAGTGACGGCGGCTCGCGAGAGCGGTTCCCACTTGGCTGCTTGCGTTCTCGTGGTTGCTGGCACCGCGAGAGAGAAGGGCAGCTTTCCGGCGGCTGCGATCAGGAAATGAAGAGGGCAAAGATTGTCGGCGTCAAGCGCGTCGGAGAGGAGGCTTGGCATCGAGTGGGGAACACAAAGAAGAACAAGAAGGAGATCGACGGTGGAGCAAAAAGGAAGAAGATCGCCAGGTTGGCTCGCTCGCGCAAGGATGGGAACCGAAAGGGAGGTCGGCGATGAGTGGTCCGGCGTGGACGCAAGGAGGACAGGGGAGAAATATTAGTAGGAACTCATTTTGTAAAAATGCCCTCAAATTCTAGGCAAGTCGCTTTAAGCCCTTAACTTTCATTTTTTATGCACGTTAATCCTCAAATTTCGGTATTTAACACCTTAATGTCATTCCTTCCTACTATTTTACTGCCCCTATCAATTCTAAATTTTACTTCTAAAATTTGTTTTTGATTAATAAAAACTTATGGATTTACTATTTTCTATAAAAGTTAAATAATATCTACTCCAATTAGTAATAGCGGTTGTAAAATTGATTTTGAACAAATGCATGTATGAATGAGAAATCACATATATCAGTAACATGATTTAATTTGGATTGTCGGATTAAAATAGATAAATCAAATTCATTCCAACTGAGAAGATATATGTGTCTCCTCGAATGCCTCAATTTCTACCGTTGATTTCAAATAGAAGATATTCATATTTCTCAGGAAGAGTTATGATCTAGATCATAACATTACCTTAGATGAATGAGATCTAATTGAATCAAGAAGTTTTTTTACCCAATAGGTATTTTTGTCTCCCGGTCTAATCGATCTATTAGGACTTCTTGCTTGGTGTCTCATGGTCCAATCGATCTACTAGTACTTCCTTGCCTAATCGCAAGCTTGTACATAGTCAACACTTAGACCTTCTGGTAATCCAGACTCGGATACTAATTATTGGATCGAAAGATTTTTATATCTCCACAATGACATGATATTATCCAGTTTAGGTCTAAGCTCTCATGATTTTGTTCTTGAACTCTTTCCAAAAGCCCTCAAACCAATGGAGATATCTTTCCCGCTCATGATTTTTCTTATATGTTTTAAATATGAGGCTTTATTTGTAACCTTGCACACCTATCAAAATATTGTGTTCCGTGAGTACCTTGTGCGAGACAAATTTATCTTAAAAAATAGAGTCCAACTCTAAGTTAGACTTCACCTAAGCGGTATTATGCCTTCAAAGTTTATCTATTTTACTTTGATTTACATCTATGTTATTATAAAAATTGAACTGGACCGATTAATAATTATATAAATTATAAATATAGACTTTAACTTACACTAATCCTAAGTAACCCTAACAATGATTACTATTTAATTATTCTTATATATTATTTAAAACGATTAGTAGGCATTTATAATTATTAGTAGTTGCTATTGAAATAATATATTGTTTAGTGGATTAGTAATTAATATGTACTTAGTTTGTGATATTTTTAAATTACAATTGAAGGCCGAAGGAAAATTTTTAACTTAATTTCAACTCAAACTAAGATACTTAAGGAGTGACAAGCAATAAGCATGATCCAAATAAAATTAGGTCGCACTATCGATCCCACCGCACACGATCAATCCCACTGCATGATCGATGCGATCAGGTGGCAAAGAAACTGCGTCCAGCATTGCTTGGTGTTGATTTCTCTATAAGCTTGGCCATTAAGGCCTAAAAAGCATACTCACGTGGTTAATTAAGCGCCTCCAAAATAACAATTACGCAGTCGTGATTTTACGATCAAGCGGCTGTGAAAAAATGACTATAAAATTATACGGCAATTTACTAAAGGACGTACGTAACAATTGGAAATTACCAAAGAGTGTACCATGGTTTCTATTTTACCAAAGGACGCACGATTTAAAGTGAACTTCCTAATATACCCCTCCTGCCACAAAATACCTTTTTCGATCACAATTTTGAGACATCCGAACCACTTTTGCAGTAAAATAAGAATTTGTGGTTCGGATGACCAGGTAGTAGAAATTTTCTCAGCATATATATATATTACTACCTTGCACAAGTCGAATCATCACGAGGGTACGTATATATTTCGACCTTGCACAACTAAATTCATCAAGGCAGCTGAGGAAGATAGGTGTTGAAGGAGAAAAAGCAAGCAACAGAATGGTAACAAATACAAATAGTAATGTACGTATGATTGCCATCTTTGATATGATATCAGACCTAGTTTTATACTTATCAACTCTTGCTACAATTTTTATGTTTGGAGGAGTGTAAGGGTGATATGCATTACATAATAAGGGCTCTCTGAAATTTGTTAAACTTAAGATAAATAAATGCTTGAATTCGACCTAGGGGTGATATATTACCATATCAGCCCCTAGAAGGGCCAGAAATTAAAGTTCAGTCCTAGAAGTGCATGATATCATTAGATTTCAGGCCCTAGGAGGGACTGAAATATGTTGTTTTCAAGCCCTGGGAGGGCCTGAAATAAAAGGAATTCAGGTCCTCCCAGGGCCTGAAATGAAAAAATTTCAGGCCCTTACAGGGGCTGAAATCATTGGATTTGAGGACCTGGGAGGGTCTGAATCAATATAATTCAGGCCCTCCAAGGGCCTGAAATATACTGATTTCAGGCCCAGTCAGTGCCTGAAATATACTGATTTCAGGCCTTGTGAGGACCTGAAATAAAAAGATTTCAGGCCCTCCAAGGGCCTGAAATAATATGATTTTAGGCCCTCCAAGGGCCTGAAATATACTGATTTCAGGCCCTATGAGGGCCTGAAATAAAAATGAAATAATATGATTTCAGACCCTGTGAGGGCTTGAAATCATTATATTCAGGCCCTCCTTGATTATGATTTTCAAAGTTTGCAAAATGTAATTGTAATTTATTTTTCAGGGATGATAATGTTGTTGATGAAATATGGAATAGTCTTGATGATAATGCTGTCACGGGGAATGGATCAGAAATTATAAGGAATTTGACAATTGATCTAAATGAAGAAGCAACTAATATAGAAGGTGAGGGTTTGAATTCTTCTACAAGAGTTGTTGAATTCTTTGAGCTAACTTGGAGTGGGGAGGAAGGAATTGAAATCCGGAATGCAGATGAATTACAACCCATTACAAGTGTACTAGAATTCCAAGCCGATGATATGCAGATTGAGGAATATGAATTCCCCCCAGATGAGTGCAGTGACTTAGAGGAGGAGTTTCCATTAGTTGAAGATCCTTATATTTTAAATTCTCGATTGCTTGCTCGGCCAATTGGAGAGATAGAGGCAAGAGATGAGCATGAATTTTTTGTGGGACAGATATTTCCATCTAGAGAAGAATTCAAGAATGCACTTGCCAAACATGTCATGGTTAAGCATATGAGATATAACCCAGTTGACACCCGAAAAAATAGAGTTAAAGCAGTGTGCTTCAACCAACCATGTACATGGAGTGTAGTAGCAAGGGGGGAAGTAGAGTTCACTGTTACAAAATATATAAAGGAACACCAATGCGGAACTGTTAGGGAAAGTGCTGATCATCATGCATGCTCTTCATCATTTGTTGCTTCTTTTGTTGAAGAGCAATTTCTTCATAATGAACAATACAAACCAAGTATGATTATATCAGATATTAAAGCTAGGTTTGGAGTGATCATATCATACAGAAAAGCATACATAGCTAGGGAGAAAGCATTGAAAAAGGTTGTTGGAGATTATGATGAGGCTTACAGAGATCTTCCATAATATCTGCGTGAGTTAAGAGCTAGAGATCCTGAAACGTATGTGACACTATGCAGGAATGGTGATAATCAGTTCCAGTGGTATTTTTGGGCTTTTGGTGCTTGCCAAAGGGTGTTCAGGTCTTATGTAACGCCCCAAAATTTCCACTTTAAGTCCTTAAAGTCCTTGAAATTAGTTAGATTTGTTTTAGAAATATTCTAGATATTTTTAGGAATTTTTAGAATATTTTTAGGGAATTTTCCGAGTCCGTTTAATATTTTTATTAAAAGAAATAGAGTTTTCGGCAAAAAGTTGCCTGGATGAGTTTTGAACCCGAGACCTCCCGTGGGATCAACGACTTAAGTTGGTCGGGTTAACCAGGAGCCCCAGCAGGGGTATGCTGAAAGAAAATAGAGAAATATTAAGTTAAGTAATAAAGTTGGACTTAAATACCCTAAGTATAAATAGGTAATTAAAGAGAGGAATTTTTATTTCTCTCCTCTCCCTCGCCCAAGCCGCACGCACACACGCCGCCCTCTCCCTCTCTTGTGCGCACACCACCAAGACTCCTCTCCTCTTCCAAGGGGGCGCCGGCCAAGGAGGAATCAAGGAGGGCGGAGCGTTTCGTTCGTCTCGACGAGAAGAACGCGTAGGCACGAACGGTTCGTCGAGATCTCAAGTTTCTCCCGAGCCCTAGACGTCAATTTTGGTTGTAAGTCCAAGATATCAAGGTAAGTACTTCTCACCTGCAGTAAGAGGCGATTTTCCGCAAGAATTTTCCCTTAAAAGTTTTAAAAGAGATATTTACTTTTAGTTTAAGATTTTTGCATGTGATCTTAGTTCATTATATGCTTATATATATTTGATAGAGTATCCTATGTGAGTTTAGGGTCTCAGAAATCTGTAAGAAAAGAAAAGAAAGATAAAGAAAAAGAAAAGAGAAGGCCAAGGCCTTACGAAATCCCCAAAAGTCAAGACTTAGGGATTTGGGCACACAAGGTGTTCGATAAAATGCCAAGGCATTTAAAGATAAGAAAGAAAAGAGAGAAAAGCTATTTTATTTTCTAAGGCCAGTACCCGGCGTCCAAGGGCGTCGTTAAAGAAATCCAGGTGTCCAATTCCAAGGTCTTGGCCCTGGTAGACCAAGGTCTGCTCTATTAGGATTGGTGGCTCGCTACCCCAACCTTTTAGGGAACGCGCATAAGATGGTACTTACGTCTTAAGTGGATCCAAGTGAGTATTATTTTCAAGTATATGCTTTAGCAAAGTTTTTCTAAAGTTAAAGGAAGTTTTCTAAAAGTTAAAGAAAGATTTAAAATTAAAGAATTGCTAAAGTTTCAAGCTAAGCCAAGAAAAAGTGAGCTAAGATGTATTAATGCTTGAGTATGCATGTTTTGAGTTATACATGTTTTAGTGTTTCCTTTAAGCATAAAAGTATCTCATGTGATTTCACATTGTTTAAAAAGCATGCTTGCACATTTCGAGATTTTGTGAGCTAGATAGTACTTACTAAGCTTTATGCTTATTAGTTGCATTTTCTCTTGCTGCAGGTAAAGGTAAAGGCAAGCAATTCTGAAGGAAGGCGACAAGGCGATGTTGAGTGACGTGTGTGTGGTGGCTGACCTTGGAGAGGTCCTTGGGACAAGAGGAATAAAAGACTCAAAATCCATTTGGTTATAGAGTCTTAGTTTAAGTTAGATTATATAGAATTTATCCAAGTAATTGCGTTTTAGATATTTTGCATGTCTTAAAACCACAAGTAAAGATTCCATGTCATTTCATTTAGCATACATATCCTTATGATTGTATTGGATGAGTAGAAGTGTGAGTAGTTTTGAATATTGATACTTTGTTGGAGCTATTGATGCATGTGCCAAGATAGAGCTAGTTTCCCTTTGAATCAAGTTTTTATTGCTCAATTATGCTTAGAAAAGTTGCATTCATATTCCATAATGCTTTAGTGATGTTATAGAACCTTGTGGAATGAGTTTAAATGGTTAGAAGTTAAGTTTGGTACAAACTCTAGCATAAAGTTTATATAGATTTGCATAACTTGTTAAATCTCGCAGAAAGTCCTAATTTCGAGTTTATGAAGTTGTTTTGATTGGCTAAAATGTTTAGAAAACTAGTATAGAGTATAGAAATGATGTTATGTTTGTGTATGGCTCGAAAGTATGTATTTGGTGGATGTTTGGAGATGAAATTCAGATTCTGAAATGCAGGTTTTCAGGCGTGCCAGTCGACTGGTACAGGACCAGTCGACTGCCCTATCGAACGGCAACTTCTGTTCGATGCATCAGTCGACTGCCAAGAGGCCAGTCGACTGGTGCCGCTCCCAGAAACTTTCTGTGGCCGATACCAGTCGACTGGTTAGATGGCAGTCGACTGGTACCATTGCAGTGAAGTTCTAGAGAAAGGAAGTATGCCATTGTATCATGCATGACTATTAGAGTTAGAATATCATCCCTAGATGAATTTTAAAAAAAAAAGAAGTTCCGCATTCTTAGTCGTGCATTAGAGTCAAGAAGTAGA
>JAGFNQ010002240.1:397868-417278 GCA_024364735.1 Boesenbergia rotunda | reverse complement strand
CTCTCAGCCTTGGCAGCCCACCAGATGCTAGAGCAAGGGTGTGCTGGTTTTCTTGCACACGTAGTGGACTCAGAAGCAAAGAAAGAACTCAAGCAGGAGGATGTACGGGTAGTCTGCGAATATCCAGAAGTATTCCCAGAAGAACTACCTGGACTACCCCAACAGGAGTGGAATTTGAGATTGAGCTAGTGCCAGGTACCGGTCCGGTCTCAAAAGCCCCATATCGTATGTCTCCTGCAGAGCTGAAAGAATTACAAGAGCAACTCCATGAGCTACTAGACAAGGGCTTCATCCGCCCGAGTCATTCACCCTGGGGAGCTCCTGTACTTTTCGTCAAGAAGAAGGATGGGTCTATGCGTCTGTGCATAGACTACAGAGCTCTGAACAAGGTAACCATCAAGAACAAGTACCCCCATCCTAGAATAGATGATTTATTTGATCAACTCAAAGGGGCTACAGTGTTATCGAAGATAGACCTGCGTTCTGGGTATCATCAGCTAAAGGTTAAAGAAAGTGACATCCCCAGGACAGCCTTCAGGACAAGATACGACCACTACGAATTTGTAGTAATGCCTTTTGGAGTAACCAATGCTCCAGCAGTCTTCATGGAGCTGATGAACCACATCTTCAGGGAGTATCTCGATAAATTCGTCATTGTATTTATTGATGATATTCTCATATACTCACAGACTCCAGAGGACCATGCTACACACTTGAGGATAGTGCTGCAGATCCTTCAGCAGGAGAAGCTCTATGCAAAATTCTCAAAGTGCGAGTTTTGGCTAGATCAGGTGGCCTTCCTAGGTCACATTGTATCCAAAGAAGGCATTCAAGTTGATCCAGCCAAGATAGAAGCAGTCAGCAACTGGTGTAGACCCAAGAATGCCAGTGAAATCAGAAGCTTCCTAGGCCTGACAGGCTATTACAGAAAATTTGTGGAGGATTTTTCCAGAATAGCCTCTCCACTCACAGCCCTGACCAGAAAGAACCAGAAGTTTGAGTGGTCAGATAAATGCGAGCACAGTTTCCTAGAACTGAAGAAAAGATTGACTAGTGCTCCCATCCTGACTGTTCCAGAGAGTGACAAGGCCTTTGACATCTACAGTGATGCATCCAAGATGGGCCTTGGAGCTGTCCTCATGCAAGACGGTAAAGTAATAGCATATGCCTCCAGACAGCTCAAGGACTATTAGAAGAATTACCCTACTCATGACCTTGACCTAGCAGCTGTGGTTTTCGCACTGAAGCTCTGGAGACACTACCTGTATGGAGTG
This sequence comes from Boesenbergia rotunda, assembly GCA_024364735.1. Taxonomy (NCBI): domain Eukaryota; kingdom Viridiplantae; phylum Streptophyta; class Magnoliopsida; order Zingiberales; family Zingiberaceae; genus Boesenbergia; species Boesenbergia rotunda. The sequence goes on along the minus strand of JAGFNQ010002240.1, from coordinate 416,004 downwards.
TAGTGCAGAATCTTCACAGACCATCAGAGTTTGAAGTACTTCTTCACTCAGAAGGACCTGAATATGAGGCAGCGCAGGTGGCTAGAGTTGGTCAAAGATTATGACTGTGAAATCCTCTACCACCCAGGTAAAGCTAATAAAGTGGCAGATGCACTGAGCAGGAAATCCTGTGGAGCACTGATGTCCCTATCATCACTGTCTCCACCACTTCAGAAAGAGATAAAGGATTTTGGAGTCGAGGTAATAATTGGGCAACTTTCTACATTGACTCTAGAGTCAACCCTGCTTGTGGATATACAAAGAAGGCAAAGTCAAGACCCAGAGATCCAGAAGATCAAGCAGGAAATCCAAGAGGTAGAAAATTCAGAGTTTGAGTATCAGATAGTGGCATCCTCTACCTTGGAGACCGCCTTTGCGTCCCCAATGATGAGGAACTAAGAAAGAATATTTTAGAAGAAGCCCACAGTACCCCGTACTCTATGCATCCTGGTTCTACCAAGATGTACCAAGATTTAAAGAAAAGGTTCTGGTGGTCTGGACTCAAGCGAGACGTGGCCAGATATATCAGTACCTGCTTGACCTGCCAGAGAGTCAAGGCAGAGCACCAGAGACCAGGAGGAGTTCTACAGCCACTTCCCATTCCAGAGTGGAAGTGGGAAGAGATATCCATGGATTTTATCATAGGTCTCCCAAGGACCACCCATGGACACGATGCAATATGGGTGATAGTGGATAGATTGACCAAGTCTGCCCACTTCCTAGCCATCAAGTTATCGCATTCGGTAGAGCAGTTAGCACAGCTGTACGTGAAAGAAGTAATCAGGCTTCACGGAGTTTCGAAGTTGATCGTTTCTGACAGAGATGGGCGATTCATCTCCCATTTTTGGAGGTGTGTTCAGGACGCCCTAGGCACTAGACTTCAGTTCAGCACAGCTTTCCATCCCCAGACAGATGGACAAACAGAGAGAGTAAATCAGATTTTAGAAGACATGCTCAGGGCTTGTGCGTTGGACTTTAAAGGCAGTTGGTGCAAATTTCTGTGCTTAGCTGAGTTTGCCTACAACAATAGCTATCAGGCCACCATCAGGATGGCACCTTATGAGGCATTGTATGGCAGGAAATGCAGATCACCCATATGTTGGCAAGAAGCTGGTGAGAAGAAAGAGATGGAGTCAGGACTAGGCAGCCAGACTGAGCTTATAGATAAGACCACTCAGGCTATCCAAACGATCCGCCAGAGGATTGAGACTGCCCAGAGTAGACAGAAAAGTTATGCTGACACACGCCGTAGGCCACTTGAATTCCAAGTTGGAGATTCAGTATTTCTCAAGGTCGCTCCTATGAAGGGAGTGATGAGATTTGGCAAAAAGGGCAAGCTGAGTCCTCGCTACATAGGACCCTACAAGATTATAAAGAGAGTTGGGATGGTAGCCTATGAGCTGGACTTGCCAGAGGATATGTCCGCTATCCACAGTACATTTCATGTCTCTATGCTAAAGAAGTGTATTCACAATCCCAATCAAGTGATTCAGCCTCAGTCAGTGCAGATCCAAGAAGATCTTAGCTATGAGAGCAGACCGACACAGATAGTGGACAAAGCAGTTAAAAGATTAAGAAACAAAGAAGTGCCACTAGTGAAGGTCATCTGGCAGAATCAGAAGCATGAGGAGGCTACTTGGGAACGTGAGGACAGCATGAGAGAAAGATATCCAGAATTATTCTAAGTTCGAGGACGAACTTTTCATAAGGTATGGGGGATTGTAACGTCCTAAAGTTTCCACTTTAAGTCCTTAAAATCCTTAGAACTATTTAAAAATGTTTTAGAAATATTCTAAATATTTTTAGGAATTTTTAGAATATTTTTATGGAATTTTCCGAGTCCGTTTAGTATTTTATTAAAAGAAATAGAATTTTCGGCAAAAAGTTGCCTGGATGAGTTTTGAACCCGAGACCTCCCGTGGGATCAACGACTTAAGTTGGTCGGGTTAACCAGGAGCCCCAGCAAGGGTGTGCTGAAAGAAAATAGAGAGATATTAACTTAAGTTATAAGTTGGACTTAAATACCCTAAGTATAAATAGGTAATTAAAGAGAGGAATTTTTATTTCTCTCCTCTCCCTCGCCCAAGCCGCACGCACACACGCCGCCCTCTCCCTCTCTTTTGCGCACGCCACCAAGACTCATCTCCTCTTCTAAGGGGGCGCCGGCCAAGGAGGAATCAAGGAGGGCGGAGCGTTTCGTTCGTCTCGACGAGAGGAACGCGTAGGCGCGAACGGTTCATCGAGATCTCAAGTTTCTCCCGAGCCCTAGACGTCAATTTTGGTTGTAAGTCCAAGATATCAATGTAAGTACTGCTCACCTGCAGTAAGAGATGGTTTTTCTGCAAGTTTTTCCAGTTAGAAAGTTAAAAGTGCAATTTTCCTTGAGTTTATGATTTTGCATGTAACTCTAGTTTAATCCATGCTTGTATAAGTTTAATTAAGTACCCTATATGAGGATAGGGTCTAAGAAAAGTTATGAGAAAAGAAAAGAGAAGATAAAGATAAGAAAAGAAAAGGCCAAGGCCTTAAGAAATCCCCAAAAGTCAAGACTTAGGGATTTGGGCACACAAGGTGCTCGTTAAAATGCCAAGGCATTCAAGATAATAAAAAAAAGTAAGTATTTTATTTTCTAAGGCCAGTACCCGGCGTCCAAGGGCGTCGTTAAAGAAATCCAGGTGTCCAATTCCAAGGTCTTGGCCCTGGTAGACCAAGGTCTGCTCTATTAGGATTGGTGGCTCGCTACCCCAACCTTTTAGGGAACGCGCATAAGATGGTACTTACGTCTTAAGTGGATCCAAGCGATTATTATTTTCAAGTATATGCTTTAGCAAAGTTTTCTAAAGTTTAAAGAAGTTTTCTAAAAGTTAAAGAAAGATTTAAAGTTAAAGAATTGCTAAAGTTTCAAATTAAGCCAAGAAAAGTGAGTTAAGACTTATTAGTGCTTGAGTATGCATGTTTTGAGTTATACATGTTTCTTAGTGTTTCTTTCAAGCATAAAAAGTATCTCATGTGATTTCACATTGTTTAAAAAGCATGTTTGCACATTTTCGAGATTTTGTGAGCTAGATAGTACTTACTAAGCTTTTTGCTTATTAGTTGCATTTCCTCTTGCTGCAGGTAAAGGTAAAGGCAAGCAATTCTGAAGGAAGGTGACAAGGCGGTGCTGAGTGACGTGTGTGTGCTGGCTGACCTTGGAGAGGTCCTTGGGACAAGAGGAATAAAAGACTCAAAATCCATTTGGTTATAGAGTCTTAGTTTAAGTTAGATTATATAGAATTTATCCAAGTAATTGCGTTTTAGATATTTTGCATGTCTTAAAACCACAAGTAAAGATTCCATGTCATTTCATTTAGCATACATATCCTTATGATTGCATTGGATGAGTAGAAGTGTGAGTAGTTTTGAATATTGATACTTTGTTGGAGCTATTGATGTATGTGCCAAGATAGTGCTAGTTTCCCTTTGAATCAAGTTTTTATTGCTTAAATATGCTTAGAAAAGTTGCATTCACATTTCACAATGCTTTAGTAAGGTTATAGAACGTGTATTTGGTATTATGAATGCATAGGAGTTAAGTTTGGTACAAAACTCTAGTTTAAAGTTCTTATAGATTTTCATAACTTAATTACTTCCGCAAAAGTCCGAATTTCGAGTTTATGAAGATGTTTTGATTGGCTAAAATGTTTAGGAAACTAGTATAGAGTATAGAAATGGTGTTGTGTCTTTGTATGGCTTGAAACTATAAGTTTGGTGGACCATTGAGGCAAGGTTTCGAATCTGAATTTCAGATTTTCAGGCGTGCCAGTCGACTGGTTCAGTATCAGTCGACTGCCCTATCGAACGGCAGCTTCTGTTCGATGCATCAGTCGACTGCCAAGAGGCCAGTCGACTGGTGCCGCGCCCAGAAACTTTCTGTGGCTGATACCTGTCGACTGGTTAGATGGCAGTCGACTGGTACCATTGCCGTGAAGTTCTAGAGAAAGGAAGTATGCCATTGTATCATGCATGACTATTAGAGTTAGAATATCATCCCTAGATGAATTTAAAAGAAAAAAAAGAAGTTCCGCATTCTTAGTCGTGCAGTAGAGTCAAGAAGTAGATAAAGTAACGATCCGTCTATGGTAGAGAAGGCTGGTCGCTACACTTCGCCTGGTGCCTAGCAATCCTTCGTTAGGTCTTTTATGCCTAGCAACCCTTCGCTAGGTGCCTAGCAGCCCTTCGCTAGGTCTTCTATGCCTAGTAGTCCTTCACTAGGTGCCTAGCAGCCCTTCGCTAGGTCTTAGGGTTGTGGTACCTAGCAGCCCTTCGCTAGGTGCCTAGCAGCCCTTCGCTAGGTCTTAAGGTTACGATACCTAGCAGCCCTTCGCTAGGTGCCTAGCAGCCCTTCGCTAGGTCTTGAGGTTTCGATACCTAGCAACCCTTCGCTAGGTGCCCAGCATCCCTTCGCTGGGACTTAGGGTTTCGATGCCTAGATTGACTAGGACTTTTCTTCAGCTAAGGTTACTTCTCTTCTCCCCTTTGTCTGTTCAATGTATCACTGACTTAAGTGTATTGTCAAACATTAAAACACTTAAAGAGGAACATCATTGATGCAACTTGCACCAACAAAGACTTTTCCTACTGGAAAAGTCGAATAGAGGTCCACCTGAAAACTTAGATGGACTTGTGGATAATCATCCAGTCCAGACTGGAGACTCCGAGAAATGCTGTAGGAATACCTCAAAGCTACACAGAGTGGGACACCGCTCTGGAACGAAAAATTGAAGCGGATGCAAAGGTGACCCAGACCCTTCAATGCGGCTTAACGAAAGAGGAGCTGAACCGGGTGGGCCCTTTCAATAGTGCCAAGGAGCTGTGGGGAAAACTAATCGAGCTGCATGAAGGAACATCAGACACTCGGATCAGCAAGAGAGATATGCTCCTGAACAAACTATACACCATCAAAATGGCCGACAACGAAACAGCAGCTCAACTTCACGCTCGAATCCAAGAACTAATGAACGGTCTTCACACCATTGGTCACAAGGTAGAAAATCGTGACCTAATAAGGTATGCTTTAAATGCTTTCCCTAGAAACACCTTGTGGGCATCTATGGTAGATGCATACAAGGTTTCAAGATATCTTTCGAAAATAAAATTAGATGAATTATTTTCTGAGTTAGAATTACATGAACAGACTAACTGCAATTTGGCCGAGAAAGGAATTGCCTTTGTTGCAGGTACAACTGGAAGGACAACAAAGAAAAAGCCTCAACCTGAACCCGAGTCTAACTCAGACTCAGACTCAGAAGACGAAGAAGGAGATAGACCCATGCTGGTTCGACTGGCAAGAAACTACTACAAAGAATTAAAGAACCAAACCAACAAACGAAGAACCAGCAGAAGAAAGGACGAACCAGCTGAACCTGCAAACGAAAAGAACAAGCCCAACGTGACCTGCTACGAGTGTAAGAAGAAAGGTCACTACAAGACGGAGTGTCCGAACCTGAAGGAGACCAAAAAGAATAGAAGGAAGAAGAAGACACTTCAAGCAACGTGGGACGAGTCCTCCTCCAAAGAAGAAGAAGAGGTCCCACAGTCGAATCTACTAGCACTAACCACCGCAGAAAAAGTCGAGACCGAGTCAGAGTCAGAACAAGACGACGGCAAACTGACATTCTCAGAGGACGGCGAAATCAAGGTAAGTGGGTTTACTAGAATTCAGTTAAGTGAATTAATTGCTTACCTTTCTCGAGATTTGGCGAAAGCCAAACTCCGAATCGAATCCCTCCGTCAGGAAGTAAAACTCCTGAAAGAGGGAGCTGACCCTAAGCCCTTAACTCAGAAGGTTCAAGAAGGAACCTCTACTCAAGTTGAAAAACTTGAGAAAGAGAATTCCTCCCTGAAAATTTAGGTTAAGGATCTTAGATCAGCTTTAGAACGATTTACCTCTGGTTCCAAGGGTCTTGACATGATCCTTGGAATACAGAAATCGATTCTAATTCGATCCGGACTAGGTTATAGAACCAAGTCTCGACAAAGATCCTACTTTGCTGTACTGAACCAGTCCAGACCTAAGGTTCAGGCATGGGTACCAAAACTATGCCTGAACAAACAAACTGGATCAAACCAGTATTGGATTCCCAAGGACAAGATTCACATCTTGCCAAACCATTATCATGGCTATAGTCCAGGGGGAGCCAAATTGAAAACAATAGTTATTATTAGATAAATTTCAATTCTTGTGTGCAAATTGCTTGGTTGTTTGTTTATTTAAATTTCTGCAATCTATCATGCTTATACTTAGAAATGGTTAGCTTAAAGATTGAACCAACTTAACTGAAAATTGACAACATAGTATTGGAAGGAGGTCAGATGATAGTACGTTAGGGAAACCAATTCTAATAAGGTCAAGTATACTTGGTCTCTTTAGACTGGTGAAACTAGCCGAAGCTACCGATCCAAGACCCAAACTAGTTAGACTAAAATTTTTCAAAGAATAATCTTGAAAATGAAATTTCATTGAAAGGCTTTGTCAAGGAAAGGGTTGATGATCCAATAAGGCTACGGCCAAAGAAGGCCTAGTGCCTCGCCAAGACCTGGAAGCCAATCTTTGAAATTCAAATTCAAATTAGTCTTTGTAAAATTTAAATCTAACACAAATTTTCAGTTATGTGTAGATTCAAACAATTTTCAAAATAAATTCAACTGTTTTCAAAATTAATTAAGATTTTCAAAATAAATCATGTTTTTCAAAAATTCTTTTGTCAAAACCTGTCTCACAAAACCTATAAGGGTAACGTGATTGAAAACCCTAGATTTGGGTGAGACAAACTAGGTCGTGAAAATCAATTTAAGCTATTCCTGATTCTAATTGGATCCAAATCAACAAAACTCTTTATGTGTAGGAACATAAAGATTTGGACCAATGGATGTTGGATAGCGGTTGCTCCAGACACATGACTGGAGATAAATTGAAATTCACCAAACTCAAGTTCAAGAACCTAGGCTCAGTGGCATTTGGCAACAATGCTACACTCAAGGTAATTGGGTCAGGTAATATTGAACTTAAATCTGACTTTATTATTAAGAAAGTCCTTTTGGTTGAAAATTTCAATTTTAACTTGCTTAGCATAAGTCAGTTGTGTGATTCTGGTTTTATAGTTACCTTTAACAATTCTAACTGCCTGATTAGAAACCTACAAGACTCAGAAATCATGCTTAAGAGCACTAGGAAAAATAATGTTTACACTATAAACCTACCCCTAGTACCCAAATGTATGTTAACTCAGTTAGAACAATCAAACCTCTGGCATAGGAGATTAGGTCATACAAATCTGAGAACCATCTTAAAAATCACCCAACTTGGCTTAATCAAAGGTATCCCAAAAATTAAAAATAATGAAAACCTAATATATGAATCATGTAAGCAAGGTAAACAAACCAAATCTAATCACAAACTAATCCAATCTGATCTAACTCAAACCACACTTGAGATCTTGCACCTTGACCTATTTGATTCACATGGAGCCAAGTCACTAAGCGAGAACCGATACTGCTTAGTAATAGTTGATGATTACTCTAGGTTCACCTGGGTTAGGTTTCTAAAAACTAAAGATGAAACCCTAAACCTATTTAATGAATTCTGTAAATTAATTGAAAATCAAAATGACACTAAAATTAAAAGACTTAGGAGTGACCACGGGGGAGAATTTGAAAATCAACGGTTTGAAGAATTCTGTAAAGTAAATGGGTACATACATGAATTTTCATGTCCTAGAACCCCCCAACAAAATGGGATAGTCGAAAGAAGAAATAGAACACTACAGGAAGCCGCTAGGGCTATGCTCAATGAATTTAACTTAGCAAACCAATATTGGGCAGAAGCAATTAGTACGGCTTGTTACATCCAAAATAGTGTCCTGATTAACAAGCGACACAACAAAACACCCTATGAACTGTACTACCATAGACTCCCAAATCTACACTACCTAAGGGTCTTTGGATGCAAAGTCCATATCCTAAACACCAAAGACTATTTAGGGAAATTTCAGTCCAAGTCAACCCCAGGTATCTTCCTAGGATACTCAAACACAAGTAGAGCCTATAGGGTTTACAACAAACAAACTAAGAAAATTGAAGAAACAACAAACTTAATATTTGATGAAGAAATCAACTCAACATCTGATCATCCAGACCTAACTTCATCAAATTCTGATCAAGAAAATAATGAACAAACTGTTGAACCTTTAATTGAACCCTTAAACGAACTAACTATTGAGTCAAATCAACCAACTATTGACCCAACAATTAAACCAGCCCAAAGAGTTGAATCAAATAGTGAACCAAACCGACCGGCCAGACCTGAGGCTGAACCAAGTTCTAGAAAAACCAAGAAACTCAGACTCAGTCACCCAACCGATCAAATTGTAGGTGATCCAACTCTAGGAGTCAGAACTAGGTCTTCCAATAGAAACCTCAGTCAAATAGCCATGATTCCAAAAATTGAACCCAAAACTATAGAGGAAGCCCTACCTGATCCTGATTGGATCATAGCTATGCAAGAAGAGCTAGCCCAATTTGAGAGAAACCAAGTCTGGGAATTAGTACCTAAACCTGAGGGCAAACCCGTCATTGACACTAAGTGGGTTTTTAGGAATAAGTTGAATGATCAAGGAGAAATAGTCAGAAATAAAGCCCGCTTAGTAGCGAAAGGATTCAGCCAAGTAGAAGGATCAGATTACGACGAAACATATGCCCCAGTAGCTAGACTTGAGTCCATTAGGATGCTATTAGCCTTTGCATCCCATAAAGGATTTAAGCTATACCAAATGGATGTAAAGTCAGCCTTTTTAAATGGATTCATTAAAGAAGAAGTTTATGTAGGACAACCCCCTGGGTTTGAGGACTTAGAAAAACCTGACCACGTGTTCAAACTCACTAAAGCATTATATGTACTAAAACAAGCACCTAGGGCCTGTTATGAACACTTGTCAACTTACTTAATTTCTAAAAAATTTAAACAAGGACAAATTTACTCAACCTTATTTATTAAAACCTTAGGAAAAGATATATTTATTGCCCAAATCTACGTAGATGACATAATCTTTGGGTCCACCAACTCAAACTTTCTAAAAGAGTTCGTGAAAATAATGGAAAATGAGTTTGAAATGAGTTTAGTTGGTGAGCTCAATTTCTTTCTAGGATTACAAATCAAACAAACTAGAGATGGAAACTATGTCCATCAACACAAATATGCTAAAGAATTAATAAAGAAATTTAAAATGGATAACTCTAAAAGCATAAGTACTCCCATGGCCACAAATGTAAAAATAGATAGTGACCCTGATAGAAAACCAGTAGACCTTAAACTCTATAGAAGTATGATAGGAAGTCTACTATACCTTACAGCCAGCAGACCTGATATCCTTTTTTCTGTAGGACTGTGTGCTAGATACCAAACATGTGCTAAGGAAACGCACTTAGCAGCCCTAAAAAAATACTAAGATATGTTAAGGGTACCCTAAATGTAGGGATTTGGAATCCTAGGACTTCAACTTTTGATTTGTCAGGATACTCGGATTCTGACTATGCTGGTTGTAAATTAGATAGAAAGAGCACAAGTGAAAACTGCCAACTATTAGGAAATAGTCTAGTATGTTGGTGCAGCAGAAAACAACACTGTGTAGCTCTATCCACAACTGAAGCTGAGTATGTTGCCTTAGGGGAATGTGTTGCACAACTTTTATGGATGATGCACACTCTTAAAGACTTTCAGCTCAATTACACCCAAACCCAAGTTTTTATTGATAATATAAGCTCAATTAATCTAACTAAAAACCTAATCCAACATTCCAGGACTAAACACATAGAAGTTAAGCACCATTTTGTAAGAGATCATGTAGCCAGGGGTGAGATAGTCCTTAAGCATGTAGACTCTAAAGCTAACTTAGCTGACATATTCACCAAACCCCTACCTGAGTCTGAGTTCAATTCACTAAGATGACAGTTAGGACTATGCTTGGTAGAATATGTCTACTTTGCTTTTTGGTTTTGTTTCTTTAAAATTTTCAAATATTTTTAAAATTAGGTCTTAAATTTTGTTAAAATGTTTTTCAAAATAAAAGGTTACTTAGTTTTGAAAATTTTTAATATTTTTCGACTTAGTTTTATTTTCAAAACTACCCCCTTCAAAACTAGGGCTTTTTCGCAAATGGACTTAGCCTAGGCCCTAACCCTAGAACTGCATGCACCTATAGATTTAGAAGCCAGCATCTCACAAGCACCTTAGGGTTCTTTTGATTGATAACCTAGAATGGGTTGAGATGCTTAGGTCTTTGCCTTAATTCAAGATGCTTTAAGTCAGTGCATCTGCAGTAATTGGGGCACTAAATATAAACTACACAGTAATCAAGTTAAGTGTCAAGTTTAGAAAATCTAACTTGAACAGAACACTTAACTTGACAAACCCCAGCAAAAATTACTGTTTAATAGCAGCTAGTAAGTAGCTAATTGGGTTAGACAGGACCCTAAAAGAAACTGATTTGGTTTAGTTCATATCCTGAATTGGGTCAGTACAGCAAAATAATTTCGCTCTTATGCAATTTATTATTTAACCATTATGCAATTTAATTATCCTCTCTCTGCTTTATTATTTGTTTTTGATATATGGCAAAGGGGGAGAGAAAGGAAAGGAGAGTTTAAAATTTTATAAATTTTTTTTTTCAAAATCTCTAAATTTTTCAAAAATTTCAAAATTTCAAAATTATATCCTTTATTCAAAAACTTAAGTTTGCAAAACTTTTTCTAATTATTCAAAAACTTAAGTTTGCAAAATTTTCTTATGTATTCAAAACTTAAGTTTGCAAAAAATTTTTAAGTCTGCAAAATTTCTCTAAGTTTAAGTTTGCTTTTTCCAAGAATTCCTAAACTTAAGTTTTCAAATTTATCCAAAACTTAAAATTTTCCTACAAAGTATAAATTATTTTGGAAAATATAGTTTCTGTTGAAAATTGTTCTAAGTAAAAATTAATCCATCTTTAGACTTAGAACTCAATTTTCAAACCCTACAAAGTGTTGAAAGAAACTAGGGGGAGAATCCTTCCAGGGGGAGGGAACAAAATTCTTACTTGCTTTGATTAACTTATCTTTTTGAACCAGGGTTGCCATAAATCAAAAAGGGGGAGATTGTTGGTGCAGAAAGCACCCAAGTCGAACCTAAGTTTTGATAATGGCAAAAGGGTTCAAAAGTTAAGTTTTATTTGTTATCTAACGTGTTACTTAAGTGTGCAGGAAAAGTCCTAGCGAAGGACTGCTAGGCACTGGCGAAGGAATGCCAGGGTAAAAAGTCCTAGCGAAGGACTGCTAGGCACTGGCGAAGGAATGCAAGGCTAAAAAGTCCTATCGAAGAATTGCTAGGCACTGGTGAAGGAATACCAGGGTACTGAAGCCCTAGCGAAGGACTGCTAGGCGCCAAGCGAAGGACAGCTTGGACTGAAGCCCTAGCAAAGGAATGCTAGGCACCGAGCGAAGGACGGCTTGGTATCCAAGACCTGGCGAAGGACTGCTGGGCAAAAGTCCAACCGGAGGAGCCGGTTGGCATCAGGTATATTCTCCCGAGAGGAGTAGTGAGGACGCGTTCCCCGTCGAGGGAACAGTATGCGTCGGTTCGACCTAGGGCTCCATTTTGGAGGCCCAAAGTCAGAACCAAGACAGCTAAGACTGTATAAAATTAATATAATATTGCTTTATGTTGTTTTGGACTAACCCTGGATGCAGGACCAAAGGAACCAGTGTCTGCAGCTCAGAGAGCCTCAAAGGAGTGAGGCAACAGCTGACCAGGGCGCCCAGAGTGTCCCGGGCGCCCCCAAGGTGAACACAAAACACAAGAAGCAAAGGCAAGCTTCGACAGCTCATGGGCGGGGCGCCCCCTGCTCCCGGGCGCCCCCATGCTCCCGGGCGCCCCCAGGTGAAGCCAACGAAGCATGCCAGCGAGAAGCCAAACGGATGAGGTTTGACCCGGTCAATCCGGGTGCCCCCAGAGTTCCGGGCGCCCCGGTCAAAGCTTGATCCCGAGTTTTAAGGGATCAGAGCTGACCGAGACCGAGGCGGATCGGATGACACGTGGGGGGGGGGGGGCGCCCCCGACGTTCCGGGCGCCCCCAGGTGCTATATAAAGGGCCCTCGACCCCAAGGCTTCAACACTCACTTCTTCTAACGCTGTTACGTTCTTCTGCTCCTGCGCTTTACTCCAGAAACCTCCCAACTCGACACACAAGCGCGATGACGTCCCTCTGCTCTGAGAAACATCCCATACCGGACGTCGGTAATGAAGAACTGTCATTTCAATTCTGTTATACTACTACTGAAATCTTTTTGTAAGAATTATTGCGCACATATAGAATTGCCCCTACTAAACGGTCAACGACCGTGGGCCTTGGAGTAGGAGTCGACCTAGGCTCCGAACCAAGTAAAACTACCTGTGTTCACAATTGTTTCTATTTCCGCTGTGTACTTGCTCTAATTTCTATCCGAAAAGTGTTTAACGATATTCACCCCCCTCTATCGTTTCTCTCGATCCAACATGCTCAACCCAAGTGGAGTCAAACTCAATCAACAATTATTCAATCAAAGTTTAACCAAGATTGTATCAAAGCCATGTTTCCAATCAAGTTTCCTTGATTGGAATGTCCAAGTATGATCTGTTAGTGATATGAGAGAAGTGTCCTAAGGCAATCACCTTATGATTGTAAAACATTTATATTAATAAATGATAATTCACTATTTGAGTATACATGCTTGTGTATTTGATTGGGATCTTAAACTCATCTACTGAATGTCCGCAATACAACTCACAGCATAAGAGAATTTGTGATGAGATCACAACTAGTGATTATCTCTAAATGCGCAAATGTGAAGTATTGAAAATATCCCTAGTCGATGAATTGAAAAAAACGGACACTATCAATTCTGTTGAGACTAGCATGGGTTATTCTTTAATCAGCTGATTCTCACTGGCTGGTGACATTGGGATGTCCGGAGATAAACATGGATGCTAGTTAAGGGAACTAGTTCATTGGAGTGACTAGCTGTAAGACTTCATATGGGAATCTACATGTAGATATGTCAATGAAGATCTTACTGCGGCTTAAGTGCGATGTTCCTTTGACTTGCGGTGTTCAAGTCATCTTGGTCATGGAGACTTATACTTTGACATCTTAAGCAAGCATCTCCAAGGAGGTGTGGACCCAGGATGATCGGGTATAAGCCGAAGTGCCCGAAGATGTTTGAACAGCCTATAAAGGATTCACCACTCCTTGCGAGGAGATGTATACCCAGGCCTATCGTCGGATTGTTACTCAAAGCCTCTGGCCAGAGCATATCATGTTTAGAGTGAGAGTCTCTGAAATACATGAGAGTAATTAGAAATCCAAAGGACGAGAAAGACACTACTTGGGCTAGGTGTGACGTAGTCAGCCTAGTGGGGACTGACACCATTGACCGTGTCCTGAACTAAGTGGGTATAAGGTGGTGAAGGGAATGGGGCAGGATTCATTAGAGCTGCTGAAGGGTTTCAGAATAATTTCTTCTGGGGTCAAACCGTTGATCTTTCGATTAATTGGGGATCATGATGTACTACTAGGTGCCACTCATGATCGTTCTATAATTTGTTGATTATAGACGGCCAACATAAATCGAAAGCCTATTTAGTCACACGCACTACGAGTAATCCGAGGATTTAAAACGAGTTGAAAATTGGATTTTCCGATCAAGAGAAATAAGTCGAATCTGAGTTAGTCAGAGGCGCAATGGATGCTAAAAATGGCTAAGTTTTTTGAAGGCTTTTTGGGCAAATTAAATGAGTTTAATTTGCGATCGATTCGGGTCGGTTTTGGCCGTCCAAAGAGGGTGTTAACCCTCCTTGGGTGGCCGGCCATTAAAGGGAGAAAAACTAATTTAATTGGTTTAATTAATAAGATAAATCCAGCGCGATTTATTTTATAAATTATGGATAAATAAATTTGTATAAAGAAATTTATATAAATAAATTTATAGAAATTTATTCTTTTATGGAAGATTAAAATAATCCATGAATTAGGTTTATTTTAATTTTATAAAATCAATTATGAATTGATTTTTCCATAATAAGAAAGTTTATAAATTTCTTATAAAATTTATTCTATAATTTAAAGAGAAGAAGAATTTGTTTTATTATAAATTAGTTATAATAAAACTTGGTTTAAACCGAATAATTCATAAGAATTTATAAGATAAATTTCTTATGATAATTAATTAGTTTTATTATAATGTTAGTTATAATAAAATTCATAAGAGAATTTATAGGATAAATTTTCTTATGATAATTAATTTGTTTTATTATAAATTGGTTTATAATAAAGACTCGGTTTAAATGGAATAATTAATAAGAAAATTTATAAGATAAATTTCTTATAACTAATTCCGTTAATTCCGTTAATTCGGTTTAGAGGGAGACTTAGCAAAGGAGTTGCTACTATATAAAGGAACCAAAGGCTAGCCCTTATTCCTAACTCAACTTATCATAGAGCTCTCCCTCTCTCTCTTAATCTCTTCTCCTCTCCCTCTCCCTCTCTTGCCTAGGGCCGGCGCCCACCCTTGTGGATTAGGGCCGGCGCACCCAACCAACTTCCAAGGTGAAGTTGGCGTGAGCAATCAAGAAGGAGGAGAACCCGAACACGAAGAAGAAGAAGCGGATAGCGACTCCTCTCTTCTCGGAATTCGATTCCGTTACTTCATTGGTTAGTTTCCTAATCTCTCTCTTGTTCTTCTAGTTGTGCCTTCCGAGAATCTAGTAGTTCTCGTCGGCACAAAACTCGTGACTTTTCGAAGTCATCCCGAAGAGAACTCGGCGTGGACGCGAATAGAGGCGAAGCTTCCAAGGGACGCAACGGTTGGATCTCGTCCCTTACTTCGAGTTACGCGAGGTACTTGGTAAATTAGTTTACTTTTCGCAAACTTTTATTTTATGATTATGTCGATACACTATAAGGTTGCATGCTAGATATGAAGTTAAAATAATTTAGGAAATTATTTTATGCAAACTCTTCCGCTGCACGTAAAAATTTTAAATTTTATGAACTCGTATCCTTGTCGACATGCACCCGGTCCCAACAGTGGTATCAGAGCCGGTTAGTGTTCAACTTAATCAAATAATTATTTTGTGGAAAACTTTGTCATGATCTCAATTTCGGAAAAAAATTTTCAATTATGGAAACTTTCAAATTATAATAAATTTTAGATTTAGTAATTTCAAAGTTTGGAAATCCTCATGAAATTTCGCAAACGTTTGAAATTTTCTATTTTCTGAAATTTTATAATAATTTCGAAATCTTCCCATCTTTGGAAACTTTCCAATTTTGGAAATTTTTCTATTTTAGAAATTTTCCAATTTTGGAAATATGTAAGTTTCCTTTGTACCAGAAACTTACAATTATTCTGAAAATCAATTTTCGAAATCTCGCAATTTTGGGCACTTTCTTTTAAGAAAGTCTAGACAAATTCATGGACAGTTAATTGACAATTAAATTTGAATTGGTTTTTAAATTGACAACAAAATTCTTTATTTTGGATTGAGCCTCGGGGAGCCGTCCAATTTAAAGTTAGTTGTTGTAATTTAATTTCCCAATTTTAATTGAAATTGTCATGTTTGATTGGATTGAGCCTCGGGGAGCCGTCCAATTGGATTTACAACACATTACTTTTCTTTGGGTATCTGAGCCTCGGGGAGCCACCCTTAGAAAACAA
This sequence comes from Boesenbergia rotunda, assembly GCA_024364735.1. Taxonomy (NCBI): domain Eukaryota; kingdom Viridiplantae; phylum Streptophyta; class Magnoliopsida; order Zingiberales; family Zingiberaceae; genus Boesenbergia; species Boesenbergia rotunda. The sequence goes on along the minus strand of JAGFNQ010002240.1, from coordinate 400,203 downwards.
TTTGTTGTAATTAATTAAATCCATGAATAAAATATGTTTAAGAGGTGATGCTCTTACATATTGTTGTCTCCAAAATTAATTAGGAAAATGGTTTCCTATAGAGTTTCTTAAATGAGATTTTCATGAAAATAATATGTGGTTGAATTAAGGGATTTGTCTCTTAATTTAATAAGATTTGATTTAGAGAAATCAAAGTCTTGAACATATTATTTCCGAAATTAATTATGACAATTTAGGAAATTATTTCCCAAAACAATTCCTTTAATTAAGTATGAAATTGGAATTAGGAAATCCGGTTCCTAATTCAATTAATGAGACTTGATAACTTAAGTCACATACATACTTAATTAAGGAAATCGTTAGTCATGACATAATTTTATGTCATGAATGTGCTTAAAAGAATGAGACCCAAAACCCCTTACAAAATATTAAGGCCAACACCTTCCATTAATATGGTTAGAATCGGAGTTTTGTTTCTCGTTTGGGTTGATGGACACATCCATGCCCGACTTGAACCTCAACATGTTCAAACCATGGAATTAGTTTATGAATAATATAGTTCGAGTCAGAGGTCAATCATTAGTTTTGGTTGTTGGACACATCCAAGCCTGACTAAGCGGTTGAATGAGCTCCAACCATATTAAAACTATTTCTTGATTAATGGGTCAGCCTTAAGCTTGGAGCATCGATTTGTTGTGCCACAGCCAAGGTCGATGTAAAGAGAGGTGCAGTTGGGTGCTATGTATAATGTTGCATACTTGTTAATGAGTTAACAACCCAATGTTTTATGCAAACATTCAATTAGTTGATAGCATAAATGTGATAGTTACATATATGTGATGTGTAATCGGTATAATTACTTACCTTCATAGCTAAGAAAACTTGATGGCCACAGCCATGGTTGTTCTTATCTATGGTTGGATATCAACCTATTTGGAGATGTTCCTACGATCTCCCGAATTGATAATAAGGGTGACTCAATTCGAAAAATAAATAGGATTTAATTATGTATGTGATACATTCTTTAATAATCTTCTCACATAATCTCAATTTGTATTTCTAGGATAATCACTCGATCATGTCTTCCCTAAACTTGCGTTCCATTTTGGACACCAATAAACTGACTGGGCCAAACTTCATGGACTGGCTTCGAAACCTGAGGATAGTCCTCAAGGCAGAAAGCTTCTTATGTCCTTGAAGATCAACTTCCCAACGTCCTTCTGAAAATGCAACTCCAGACCAGTTTCCTGAGTTGCTCAACCTGCTGAAGACTATAGAGCCTTCTGTGAAGCAGGATCAGAAGACGTACTGTTAGTTGGTTCCTCAAAGAAAGGTTCTAAGAGGAAGGCCAAAGAACAGAATAAGGGAAAGAAGAAAAAGGCCAAAAAGACTGAAAAGAAACCAAAAGGCACTTGCCATCATTGTGGCAAGGAGGGTCACTGGCGAAGAAACTGCAAGATTTATCTTGAGTCCTTGAAAGAGAAGGCATCCGATGCCCCATCCTCTTCAAGTATCTTCGTTATTGAATGTCACTCTATTTCCTCAAACACTTGGGTACTTGATACTGGGTGTAGCTCACATATATGTAATGACATACTGGGGCTAAGGAATAGAAGAAGACTTGTCAAAGGAGAAGCGAATTTGCGAGTTGGAAACGGAGCAAAGATTGCTGCTGTTGCCATCGGAACATATTTGCTAAAGCTCCCCATTGGACGTGTCTTAGAATTGGATAATTGCTATTTCGTTCCTTCGTTGATAAAGAGCATTGTATCTATTTCATGTTTGAATGAAAAGGGTTATCATTTAACTTTTAGTAACAATTGTTGTTACATAACTTTAAATGGCGTTCTTTATGGGAATGAAACTTTGTGCAATGGCATCTACACGTTAGATTTATCCAGTGACGTTTTCAATATCGAAGTTAGCAACAAACGTGCTCGAATAGATAATCGAATAGACTCCTACACTTGGCATTGTCGTCTTGGCCATGTAAGTAGAAACGCATGACCGAATTACACCGATGTGGAATTTTGGAATCATTTGAACCCGGTTCATTTGATACATGCGAATCATGCTTAAAAGGCAAGATGACCAAATTACCCTTTACCGGAAAAGGTAATCCAGTGGGAGAGTTGCTTGGTCTAATACATACGATGTATGTGGACCAATGTCACACTTGCACAAGGAGGCTATAGCTACTTCATCACCTTTATCGATGATCACTCACGATTCGGGTACGTGTTCTTGATGAAACACAAATCTGAAGCCTTTGAGAAATTCAAAGAGTTCAGAAATGAAGTAGAGAAACAACTTGGCAAAAGTATTAAAATACTTC
>JAGFNQ010002240.1:376562-395462 GCA_024364735.1 Boesenbergia rotunda | reverse complement strand
TACCTCAAACCTGTCTCACAAAAACCTTAAGGTTAACGTGTTTGAAAACCCTAGACTGGGGTGAGACAGACTAGAAGTGAAACTCAATTTAAGCTATCCCTAACTCAAATTGGATCCAAATCATCAAAAATTCTTTATGTGTAGGAACATAAAGATTTGGACCAATGGATGTTAGATAGCGGGTGCTCCAGACATATGACTGGGGACAAATTGAAGTTCACTAAACTCAAGTTCAAAAACCTGGGCTCAGTGGCATTTGGTAACAATGCTACACTCAAGGTAATTGGGTCAGGTAATATTGAACTTAAATCCAATTTCATTATTAAGAAAGTACTATTGGTGGAAAACTTCAATTTTAACTTACTTAGCATAAGTCAGTTATGTGACTCTGGTTATTTAGTTACTTTCAACAATTCTAATTGCCTGATTAGAAATGCACAAGACTCAGAAATCATGCTTAAGGGCACTAGGAAAAACAATGTATACACAATAAATCTTCCCCTTATACCCCAAATGCATGTTAACACAGTTAGAACAATCAAAACTCTGGCATAGGAGATTAGGTCATACCAATCTAAGAACTATTTCAAAAATTACCCAATTTGGCTTAATCAAAGGTATCCCCAAAATCAAAAATGAAAACCTAATATGTGAATCTTGTAATCAAGGCAAACAAACCAAGTCTAGTCACAAATTGATCCAATCTGATCAAACCCAAACCACACTTGAGCTCCTACACCTTGACCTACTTGATTCACATGGAGCCAAGTCACTAAGTGGAAATCGATACTGCTTAGTGATAATTGATGACTACTCTAGGTTCACCTGGGTCAGGTTTCTAAAGACCAAAGATGAAACCCTGAACCTATTTAACAACTTTTGTAAATTGATTGAAAATCAAAATGATACCAAAATTAAAAGACTTAGGTCTGACCACGGGGGAGAATTCGAGAATCAGAGATTCAAAGAATTCTGTAAAATAAATGGATATAAACACGAATTTTCGTGTCCCAGAACCCCCCAACAAAATGGCATAGTAGAAAGGAAGAATAGAACCCTACAGGAAGCTGCTAGGGCTATGCTCAATGAATTTGACCTACCTAACCACTATTGGGCAGAAGCAATTAGCACAGCTTGCTATATCCAAAATAGGATTCTGCTTAATAAAAGGTTAAATAAAACACCCTATGAACTTTACTACCATAGGCTTCCAAACTTACACTATCTTAGAGTCTTTGGATGCAAAGTCCATATTCTTAATACCAAAGACTATCTTGGAAAATTCCAATCCAAGTCAAACCCAGGTATCTTTTTAGGGTACTCTACAACAAGTAGAGCTTATAGAGTCTACAACAAAATAACTAAGAAAATTGAAGAAACAACCAACTTAATATTTGATGAAGAAACTAATCCAAAATCTGATAATTCTGACTTAGCTTCATCAAATACTGATCAAGAAGATAACTCTGAAACCCTAACTGAACCCTTTAATGACTTAACAATTGAACCAACTTCTGAATCAGTTGAACCAACTAATGAACCCAGAATTGAACCTATTGGACCAGCTGGACCTGAAGCTGAGCCAAGTACTAGAAAAACCAAGAAACCCAGACTCAGTCACCCAACTGACCAAATTATAGGTGATCCAACCATAGGAGTCAGAACTAGAGCTTCCTATAGAAATCTTAGTCAAATAGCCATGATTTCAAAGATTGAACCTAAGACTATTGAGGAAGCCCTACCTGATCCTGACTGGATCTTAGCCATGCAAGAAGAGCTAGCCCAATTTGAGAGAAACCAAGTCTGGGAGTTAGTACCTAAACCTAAGGGCAAATCCGTAATTGACACTAAGTGGGTATTTAGGAATAAGTTAAACGACCAAGGTGAAATAACCCGAAATAAAGCCCGCTTAGTAGCTAAGGGATTCAGTCAAGTAGAAGGGTTGGATTATGATGAAACCTATGCCCCTGTAGCTAGACTTGAGTCTATTAGGATGTTACTAGCCTTTGCATCCTATAAAGGATTCAAATTATACCAAATGGATGTAAAGTCAGCCTTCTTGAATGGGCTCATTAAGGAAGAAGTCTATGTAGGACAACCCCCAGGATTTGAGGATATAGAAAAACCAGATTATGTCTATAAACTTAGCAAAGCCCTTTATGGACTAAAACAAGCACCTAGGGCCTGGTATGAAAGACTATCCAACTACTTGATTTCTAAAGAATTCAAACAAGGTCAAATTGACCCAACCTTGTTTGTTAAAATTTTAGAAAAGGATATATTTATTGCCCAAATTTACGTAGACGATATAATATTTGGATCAACTAATTCTAAATTTCTAAAAGAATTTGTAACAATAATGGAAAATGAGTTTGAAATGAGTTTAGTTGGGGAACTCAATTTCTTCTTAGGGTTACAAATCAAACAAACCAAGGATGGAAATTATGTACATCAAACTAAATATGCTAAAGAACTAATTAAGAAATTTAAAATGGATAACTCTAAAAGCATAAGTACTCCAATGGCCACAAATGTAAAAATAGATAGTGACCCTGATGGTAAACCAGTAGACTTAAAATTATACAGAAGTATGATAGGAAGTCTACTGTACCTTACAGCCAGCAGACCTGATATACTTTTCTCAGTAGGAATGTGTGCTAGGTACCAAACATGTGCTAAGGAAACTCACTTAGCAGCCCTAAAAAGAGTTTTAAGATATATTAAGGGCACCCTAAATGTAGGGATTTGGTACCCTAGAACCTCATCCTTTAAGTTATCAGGATACTCTGATTCTGACTATGCTGGTTGTAAATTAGATAGAAAAAGTACAAGTGGAAGCTGCCAACTCTTAGGAAACAGCTTAGTAAGTTGGTGCAGTAGAAAGCAACACTGTGTTGCGTTATCCACAACTGAAGCTGAATATGTAGCCCTAGGAGAATGTGTAGCTCAACTGTTATGGATGATGCACACTCTTAAAGACTTTCAGCTAGACTACAATCAGACCCAAGTCAATATTGATAATATTAGCTCAATCAACTTAACCAAAAACCCAATTCAACATTCTAGAACCAAACACATAGAAGTAAAACATCACTTTGTAAGAGATCACGTAGCTAGGGGTGAAATAGTCCTTAAGCATGTAGACTCCAAGTCCAACCTAGCTGACATATTCACTAAACCCTTACCTGAGTCTGAGTTCAGCTCACTAAGAAGGCAGTTAGGATTATGCTTAGTAGAATAGAATCATTTGGTTTTTTGGTGTTTATTTAAAAAAAAAAAGGGTTTTTCTAACTTAATCTTAAAAAGTTTTACTTTGGTTTTAAAATTTTTTTTCTTTTCTTTCTTTTTTTGACTTAGTTTTATTTCAAAATTACCCCCTTTAAAACTAGGGTTTTCATCGAAATGGACTTAGACTAGGCTCTAACCCTAGAATTGCATGCACCTATAGATCTAGAAGCCAGCATCTCACAAGCACCTTAGGGTACTTTGAGTGATAACCTAGAAAGGGTTGAGATGCTTAGGTCTTTGCCTCAATTCAAGATGCTTTAAGTCAGTGCATCGGCAGCAATTGGGGCACTAAATGAACAGCAATCAAGTTAAGTATCAAGTTTAGACAAATCTAACTTGAACAGCTCACTTAACTTGACTAACCCTAGCAAAAGCTACTGTTCATAACAGTTAGTAAGTAGCTAATTGGGTTAGACAGATCCCTAAAGATGAAACCAGACTTAGGTCTTAGTTTGTTTCAGTACAGCAAATACTTTATTTAAATATTGCAAATATTGTTCTGCGTTTTTTTTTTATATATGTCAAAGGGGGAGAGTTGGAAAGGAAAGAGGGAACCCAAAAAGTTGTTTTTCAAATTTTTTCCTTTATTCAAAAAGTTTAACCTCAAAGTTAGAAATTCAAAGCTTAAAGTTATCCTGTAAAAATTTCTAACTCTGAATTATTCCTAAGCTTAATTTTTTTTTCTTTCTTAAAAATTTCTAACTCTGAAGTGTTATTAAGTTTTGCTCAAATTATTCTTTGAAATTTTTTTAGTCTGAAAATTTTCTAAGTCTAAAATTTTTTTAAGTCTGAAAATTTTCTAAGTCTAAAATTTTTTTAAGTCTGAAAATTTTCTAAGTCTAAAATTTTTTTTAAGTCTGAGAATTTTCTAAGTCTAAAAGTTTTTCCAAAACTGAAAATTTTCTAAGTCTGAAGTTTTTCCAAAACTGAAAATTTTCCAAAGTCTGAAATGTTTCTAAAACTGAAAATTTGTCTAAAGTTTTCTAAAGTCTTCCAAACTTAGAACATCATTTCGAAAAACTTAGCAGATTTCCCAACTTATTATCAAAACATGAAATCTTCGATGTACTTAACTCAAACCACCTACTTTTGAAAAATCTAGGGGGAGATTTCTTCCAGGGGGAGGGAATCTAACTTAGGATTTCAATTTCAGCATTTTTTCCTTAACTTTTTGAACTAGGTTGCCATATATCAAAAAGGGGGAGATTGTTGGTGCAAATTGCGCCCAAGTCAAACCTGTGTTTTGATATTAGCAAAAGGGTTCAAAAGTTAAGGGTTAGTTGTTGTCTAACAAGTTTCTTGAGTGTACAGGAAAAGCCCTAGCGAAGGAATGCTAGGCACTGACGAAGGACTGCCAGACAGAAGAAAAGCCCTAGCAAAGGACTGCTAGGCTCTGGCGAAGGACTGCCAGAATAGACAAACCCTAGCGAAGGAATGCTAGGCACTGGCGAAGGGCTGCCAGAAGAAAAGACCTAGCGAAGGGCTGCTAGGCACCAAGCGAAGGGCAGCTTGGCAACTCAAGACCTGGCGAAGGACTGCCGGGCAAAAGTCCAACTGGAGGATCCGGTTGGCATCAGGTAAACTCTCCCGAGAGGAGTAGGTGAGGACGCGTTCCCCTAGAGGGAACATTAGGCGTCGGTTCGACCTAGGGCTCCATTTTGGAGACCCAAAGTCAGAACCAAGACAGCCAAGGCTGTGTAAAATTAACTTATTAATTGCTGTTTTGGACTAACCCTGGATGTAGGACCGAAGGACTGTGTTTCTGAAGCTCAGAGAGCCTCAAAGGAGTGAGCCAGTAGCTGAGCAGGGCGTCCCAGAGTCAACCCAAAGTCAGCAGAGCAAGTAAACGCCCCGACAGCAGCACATTTGGGGGCGCCCCGGATGTTTCGGGCGCCCCGCGCGCGTCGGGCGCCCCGCGTGTCGCGGGCGCCCACTGTGCCACGCCACTGGCAGTTGCAGCAGCTCACCCTCGCGAAGAAGATGAAGCCTTGACCGGTCAACCCGGGCGCCCCGCGCGCGTCAGGCGCCCCAGTCAAAGGTGATCCCGAAGAAGCAGAGATCAGCCTTGACCAGAGGGCTCGCCGGATCGAAAGCCACGTGGGGGGCGCCCCGAGCATCCCGGGCGCCCCCAGCCCTATATAAAGGACCCTCGACCCTCTTCTTCAAGCATCAATCACTGCGACTTTCATACGCTCTTCTGCTTCCACGACACGCTCCAGAAATCTTCCATCTCGAGCTCTGACGACGTCCTGCTGCTCCAATACTCCGATCTACACCGGACGTCGGTAACGAAATATTCATTTAAGTTTACGAAGCCAATTCTGTAATACTTGTGATTGTAAACTTTCTCGAACGTATAGAATTGCTCGCAGAAAACGGTCAACGACCGTGGGCCTTGGAGTAGGAGTCGACACAGGCTCCGAACCAAGTAAAACGACCGTGTTAGCATTTCTCTTGTGTCTTATTTCCGCTGCGTACTTACTCTTTTTAAATCCGAACGATTTGCGACATTCACCCCCCCCCCTCTCTCGCATCTCTCGATCCAACAGATTCCAGAAGGCTCGAGCCCCAGATGGAAACAGTTGCACTCCAGTGGCCCAGTACCCTTTCATCTGCCCCTAAGGAGGGTGTTCCACCTTCCGATGGTGGGGAAGCCAGTCCCCTATCTCCACCCTTTCCGTCGACTACCGCTCCGGAGGCAGGTGGTCAGACCTCCGGCTCTTCTTCGATTGACCCTGCCGAGGTCAGTAAGGGTAAGAAAGCATCGCCCACCCAATACCGAATGCAACTTGACCGTCTTCAAAAAAGGCTAGATGCGGCGTTGGAGGCTTCCATGCAATCTTCCCCCCGGTGCAGTTAAAGGAGGTTCCTGCCAAGGGTCTTCCTTCCGAGGGGACTTCCAGCTCTGAGGAGGGCGACTCCGACCCTTCTACACTGCCACTTGGAGCTCCTACTGTCCAGCTACTTCCTCCACACAGGGGCTCATTGCCTTCTGAGAGCCGGGTTGACAACTCGAGGTCTCAAGGAGGTGAAGTCGTGCGAGTCTCTGCGGGGCCTCTCACCACTCTCCGTGAATCCCTTTTGATGGTATGTGTTCCCTGTACATAGGTTGTTTTCTTGAATGCTCTATAATTCCTTGATGCAATGATAGGCGACTGAAGACTACCTAACAGTCGGTCGTGGCTTGTACGCCTAGCCCGAGATTGAGGCCATGACCCACCGAGCCCTGAGAGCAAAGGTCGCAGCTGACCATGAGCACAGAGCGGGACTTATGCAAGAGGGGGTCAGCAGAGCTCTCTGTGTGAAGGTGGAGCACCAGCTAGACACCTTGCTGGCCATGGAGTCCTCTCTCCAGAGTTCCTGGCACCGAGAACGCATGATGTCCAAGAAGGCTGTGGCCATCACCAACGACTTACTCCGGGTGACTCGGGAGCGGGACCAACTCCAAGCGAAGAAGAAGAAGTTGTCGGGCGATATCCGTCTTCTGGAGGCCTCGGCCGGGAGGTCAAACGAACGAGTCAAAGACCAAGTGTGTCAGCTTGCCCAGAAGGAGTCCGACCTCTTGATGGTGACTGATCGCCTATCTAACTTCGAGGAGGATCTGGCCCAGTCACAGTCTGAAGTATGGGCTACCTCGGACAAGCTCAAGGAGGTTAATGGCTGCTGAGATGGAGCAGCTAAAGCGTGCTAAGGAAGCTGCTAAGACCAACGTACGCAACTTGCGGGCTACTAAGGCTTCCCATATGAAAGAGGTCAAGGCCACCTTCAAGGCTAAGTACCTGGAGTCGGATGAGTTCGGCGACATCATTGTCGGCCAGGTAATGAAGCGCTTGAAGCAAGGCTTCCACGGGGCTATCAACTAGCTGAAGAAGGCCCAACTTTTGCCTCCGGATGTCGACCTGAGCTTCATGAGCATTGGCTGAGTTTGGGAAGAGCTCCCTCCCGAGGACAAAGAGTTGTACGATTATCTGTTACCCGGGAGCTTGGCCCCGATGTACTCGTTTTGATTATAATGAAAATATCTCTTTGCCTTACTATCCTGTGCATACTTTTGTTTTTGGCTCCCTGTATCATTCGTCTTCATCTTGAGGGCTCAGAGGGTAAAGGGATCGGTATTTTTCTTTGACTACAGGGGCCAGATAGTAGGTTAACTTTTTTTTTTTTGAAGAATTGGCATTCCCTCTCGGTCCCTGGGGTAAGGGAGTCAGGGAGTCACTGCTCGTCCCCTGCATCCTCTTGGGTTGGTTCTAGGGACCCAGGACCTCCTGTGACGTTAGGTGACTTCAAAGGTTTTTCGGGTTTGGTCCTGGGTATGGATCTCCCCAAGGTAACCCCGCAAGCCCTGCTACCAAGCCCGCGGCTACTCTTCTACGGGACCCATGTTAACTCCCTTCTCTTATTGAGTGTTTGTGGCTCCCGAACCGTCGTCTCCGGGCCCCAAGCAGTCTATTGAATGGACCCATTAAGGGTTGCGAATTCACAGGCGCTGTAGAGGTATACCAATCGATGCGATGCTTCAGGATTGACGTCTGTTACTGCTCCTGCGCAGTGCTTGCATTAAATGCGGATGAGAAGCCCCCTCTATAAAGGTGGAAGGCCAACACATTCATTCCCATCCATCTTTCCTTCCCCCTCTCATGGACCAGAAAGGGAGAAGACGTTGCAGCCTGGAGGAAAACCCGATAAGGGAGGAGGTTCACCGCCCAAAGGGGTGCAAAGTCCATCTGTCAGGGCTAAGTTAGGCGCTCCCAGAGTCCCTCCTAAAGTGTACCACCTTCTGGTACATCCTCCATCATCCCCCCTTCTACCAGAGGTTTTCGACATCACTAGGGAGCATTGCAGAGATGATGTTGCATCTTTCCCGGGAGAGCCCAGGGAGATGGAACACATGTTTCACCGGAGAATCCAGAAAAGACATTACATGCTTCGCCGGGGAGCATGACAGAGATGATATCATTTGTTTCACCCGAGAGCATCTCTTGGTGATTCATCTTCTACCACTCCCCGGTTGCTCCCCTCCGCCTGATTGCCTGTTTCCCCAAGTTTTGGGCATCGAACATTAGTCGGGCCTAGAGTAGTGTGCCATCTGAGGAGGAGTTACAGCCACTGCTCCCTCTTCTCTTCCTCTTTGTTCCGGGCTGCATGCCTAGGCGGGGATGCTGAAGCGATATGGAAGAACTCGGGCAAAGGAGTGATCTCCTCTACTGGATCCATTGGTTGTATCCCCTATTCTTTGTATTCCATTTGAGATGTCATCGTTACTGTATTTTTCATAAAGATGACGGAAAACACTTGTTATCTCTGTTGTGTAAGCACTTTGAGTAGTAATAAAATGTTCTGTGTGTTGGGTATGGCTTGGCAGGTTTCCCTAGCGAATACTTGGTCGTTCTTGAGAGACCTCTCCATGTCTACGGATTAAAAATTAATCTGAATGGAGATCCGTCTCCCAACGACCATCTCGTCATCGTATCGTTCGATACGAATTACAACTTGGCCAATCACAAAGATCGTGCCTTGTAATTCTTCTAACCGAATAACCATGGAAGAGACAACGAGTGGATCACCGGTTCTTGTATTCATGATCGAGGTTCAATTAATTAATTATTAACCATGATTCAAAATAAAAATAATTAACTAATACACATAAAATGACGAAGCAAAACAATAAGGAACCAAAGGAACAATAGGAGCTAAGGAAGAGAATTATACCTTCCCTTTACCTCGTAGCCTTCTACCTTATGTCCCTTCCCTCCCAGACGTCGTGTGGGAGACGAGCTACCGAGAACTAAGATCACCAAGGCATTCCAAAAGAGCTCTTCTTCTTGCCCTAGCCGAAACAAGAAACCCCTTACACCGGCAGTCTCTTCCTCTTCCCTTGCGCCACCGGCCACCGGAGCCACTCAAGCACTGCCAGACCAGCTGCAGACCTTGAGAGGAAGGAGAAGAAGATGAAGAAAGAGAGAGTTCTCCTTGTTCCTTACCCAACTGGCCGAAACACCTCTCCACTTCCAAGCTTGCGGTGCCGCCGTACACCTCCCTTACGCCTCCTCCCACCAGCCGTCGACTACTCCTCCACCACTGCTGAGCACCACAAAAGGAAGAGAAGGGTCCTTCCTTGTCTCTGTGAGCCCCGCTATGAGTTGGTGGAGAAGAGACGAAGAACCGAGGAGGAGAAGTCCTCTTCTTCTATGCGCCTGCCAAAACCTAGGAGAGAGAAGAGAGAGAAGAGAGGAGAGGAGAGAAAAGCCTAGGGTGTCAATTCTTGGATTAAGCCTTGGTTTCATGATCCCATGGGGTTTATATAGGGCTAAGGTAGGGACCAAGAGGAGGAGTTGGATCTTGGCCCACTAATGGATCTAAAACCAATCCATTAATTAAGATTTATTCCACTAAAGGATCTTAATTGAACTTCCTCACCAACCCGATATTTTCATATGGCTCCACCTATTATGAGTCATCCATCCCCCTATGTTTAAGATATCGAATGCCCGTCGATTAATTTAAATTACTGACAATTTTAATTAATCGACTTCTGGCTCCTTGACTAGTACCACTCAACCTTATCATCATGTCGGATCAAATCCATCTGTAGGGTTTAACATGATGAACCTTTTGAGCTCACCAAGGGGGCATCATCATCCCGACTCACCAGGACACGGATTCCGTCAATAATCAATGGCACACCATATAATTAACATTATTTCCCAACTTATCGAGTCTATCGATTTAACAGAATAAATCTCACCCATTGATAAATGAAAGAAATAATAATTAATTATATGTACCCATTATTATATTGGGATTTAGGGATTGTACTCCATAATAAATCCGAGATCCAATCCAACTATTAAGTCAGTACAAATTGGATGATCTCTAGTTTTGGTCCTGCTCAATGCACACAAGGTACACTAGTGTAATTCTATGGTCAAGACCAACCACACCTAATTACACTACAACCATCCCGATGGTTTATCCAATTCCATCTCGGCTGTGAGCCTCTGCTTATACTAGGCAAGGGACTGATAACATGATCTTCCGTGTGACACCACGCACCATGTTATCTACAATGCAAAGTAAAGGACTTTTATGCATGTACTAATATAAATAAGCATCTAGTGTTATTGTGATTTTCTTTTCAAAAATAGATGATCTTATATATATAAGGAAACAAGTCTTTTAGTATATATATCTATCACTGTGGGCCTCCCCTTGTCTGAAGATGGTTGTTTCAGATTTGGTAAGTTGGGTGATAACCTTCCATCCCCGAGCCTCCTCTAACCCCCCATTAGAGGTGATAGGTACTACGTAGATTTTGGTTGGGTATCCACGGCACCTGGACCAAGCCTAAGTACCTCGGGCATTCGCAACACCGCGAGGTATTCGGGCTTTGATTTCTTGGTTGGGCATCTGTAACACCCAGACCAAGCCTAAGTACCCGAGCATCCGCAGCACCACGAGGCATTAGGGTTTTGGTTTCTTGGTTGGGCATCCGTAACACCCAAACCAAGCCTAAGTACCCCGAGCATCCGCAGCACCACGAGGTATTAGGGTTTTGGTTTCCTGGTTGGGAGTCCGTAGCACCCAAACCAAGCCTAAGTACCCCGGACATCCGCAGCACCGCGAGGTGTTAGGGTTTTGATTTCTTGGTTGGGAGTCTGTCACACCCCTACCAAGCCTAAGTATCCCGGGTATTTGCAGCACCACGAGGTATTAGAGTTTTGATTTCTTGGTTGGCAGTCCGTAGCACCCAGACCAAACCTAAGTACCCCGAGCATCCGCAGCACCACTATGTATTAGGGTTTTGGGTTTCTTGGTTGGGCGTCTGTAACACCCTAACCAAGCCTAAGTACCCCGGGTATCCACAACACCTCGAGGTATTAGGGTTTTGGTTTCTTGGTTGGGAGTTTGTAGTGCCCAGACCAAGCCTGAGTACCCCGAGCATCCGCAGCACTACGAGGTATTAGGGTTTTGATTTCTTGGTTGGGAGTCCATAGCACCCAGACCAAGCCTAAGTACCCCGGACATCCGCAGCACCGCGAGACATTAGGGTTTTGGGATTTCTTGGTTGGGCGTCCGTAGCACCCAAACCAAGTCTAAGTACCCCGAGCATCCGCAGCACCATGAGGTATCAGGGTTTTGGTTTCTTGGTTGGGAGTCTGTAGCGCCGAGACCAAGCCTAAGTACCCCGAGCATCCGCAGCACCGCGAGGTATCCGGGTTTTGGTTTCTTGGTTGGGAGTCCGTAGTGCCCAGACCAAGCCTAAGTACCCTGGGCATCCGCAGCACCGCGAGGTATTAGGGTTTTGATTTCTTGGATGGGAGTCCGTAGCACCCAAACCAAGCCTAAGTACCCCGGGCATCCACAGTACCGCGAGGTATTAGGGTTTTGGTTTCTTATTAGATTAAGAAACATGATTATATTCTTATTTTTAATGTGTAGAAAGAAGTGTTACACCACTTGGAGAAATATAGAAACTATAAGCAAATACACAAAACAGATTATGGAGCTTTCCTTGAGAGGTTGACATCCACAACTAGGAGCAAACTATAGGACTAAATGAAGATCTATTTAGAAGATGTAGATATATCATTTTCCCAATTAATGATGTCATTGTTATTTATTGGTTTTTAAAAATCTGAAGGCAAATTCAGTTTGTGAAATTCAAATCATGATTCATTTGTAGTTGGGACGACTAAAGTTTATGTGAGTTTGACAATATTCTACTCTAATAAGTCTTAAGATCACATTATTAAACCATTCCCTTTTTTGTAGGCATATTTGTTAGCTGGTTGCATGCTACATTTTAGAGGATTTGCCATAGGCAGTGAAGAGGTTCTTAAAAGAATAGTGTCGCCATCAAGGTGCCACTCTGGATTGTGGTGTCTATACATGCATGTGAGTAGAGTGTCTATCTCGTGACACAGATGATATCTAGATGTTTTAAAATGATGTGAAAATAAAAACTTATCGGGTCTATGTTGCATCAACTATATTATTAGATGAGAATGAATTGTTAAAAAATACATTTGACTAAGATACCTTATCTTTTGCTTTTTATGGTAAAACAAATGTAGCGGACTTTAAAATTTATCTTTTTGTGGATCTAAATTCAGTTTAGTAGTGTTGATTTTTATTCTGTAGTAATGATAGACTTATGACTTAGTTATCAAGAAATTGATGTAAATCTTTTTTAATCTTAATTCTGTTGGTTTTTATTCTGTTGAGTGATGACAGATAGATGTTGGTTGTTATTCACATGGATGTTTCATTATAAATCTATCGGCTTTGTAATTAGCCTTGTACACATATTTTAGAACATCTCTAGGTAAAATTTAGCTATAAAAAGTATAAAAGAAGGTATAATTCATCCTAAATTTTGTACCATTTAAACTAAAATTTAATATTTTTTTTATCCAATTGAATACTATCTACAATAGGTTTATCAATAATCTAGGGCACACTACCTGTGTACATACTTTTTAGAGGTTGGTGTAGGTGAGTTTTTTTTTTGCACACATTTTTTAAGTCTATCAATAATCGAGTTTTTTTAGGTATGAGACTCTATGACTCAAAAATTCAAGCACAATTGACTCAGATTCAAGTATATATAGCCACGAATGAAGTATTAATTTCAAACTATCAGGTATATTTTGACGCAAATTATGCACTAATTAGTGTAGGTGAGTTTTATTGAGAGATATTTCCTTGTTTCATTGATAATATAATATGGATTAAGGTTAATGACACTATTACTCTAATTATTATTTTACATAATTGATTAGGGTACATAATCCATATTATTAGGTACGAAATATCCAAATTCAAGTATGTGTGTAATTAAATTAAGTATAATTGTGTAAAATTTGAGTATTCAGGTACGAGACTCTATGGCTCAAAAAATCAAGCACAATTGACTCAAATCAAGTATATATAGCCACGTATGAAGTACTAATTTCAAACTATCAGGTATATTTGGATGCAAGTTATGCACTAATTAGTGCAGGTGAGTTTTTTAGGACATATTTTTTTATTTCATTAATAATATAATATGGATTAAAGTTAATGACACTATTAGTTAAATTATTGTTTTACATAATTGATCAGGGTACATAATCAATATTATTAGGTACGAAATATCCAAATTCAAGTATATGTGTAATTAAATTGAGTATAATTGTGCAAAATTTGAGTATTCAAGTATGAGACTCCCTTTATAGTTTTCAATGACTCAAAAAATCAAGCGCAATTGACTCAGATTCAAGTATATATAGGCACAAATAAAGTTCTATTTTCAAACTATCAAGTACATATGGACATAAGTTATGCACTAATTGGGGATATTGTGGCACCCACTACTTCACATGTAGTGTGGTCAGTAGCATCGCTATGGATGATTATTTTCATTAAGAAAACACAATGAAGTACTATGTTTATACTAAATATAGACTAACTAATATGAGAGTCGATACCTTAAAATTAGAAGAAGAAAATATATGTATATATGTTTGACATTGTCTAATGTGGTATACACCCATAACCAAATCCTAGAAAAGGTTGGTGTAAGTGAGTTTTTTTGGACATATTTCCTTGCTTCATTGATAATATAATATGGATTAAGGTTACTGACACTATTGCTCGAATTATTGCTTTACATAATTGATCAGGGTACATAATCCGTATTATTAGGTACGAAATATCCAAATTCAAGTATGTGTGTAATTAAATTGAGTATAATTGTGTAAAGTTTGAGTATTCAGGTTCGAGACTCCCTTTATAGTTCTCAATGGCTTAAAAATTAAACCCAATTGACTCAGATTCAAGTTTATATAGCCACGAATGAAGTACTATTTTCAAACTATCAAGTATATTTAGACGCAAGTTATGCACTAATTGGGGATATTGTGGCACCCACTACTTCACATATAGTGTGGTCAGTAGCATCGCTCGGGATGATTATTTTCATCGAGAATACATAATGGAGTATTATGTTTATCATAAATATAGACCACCTAATATTAGAGTCAATACACGATTGCATCATGATTTGGACACTATTGGGTACATTTGGATGTAGTTTATGTACTAATTGGGAAGTTGTGGCATCCCACTAATTCGGTATAATATTTCTATATTTTAGTATGTATGTATTTTAATTGGGTATAATTGAACAACATTTAGGATGATACATTGTACTCATATATCCAATTCGGTACAATTGCATATGCTTATTGAGGGATATCATTACATATATTATATATTTAATTTATCAATTTACCAAACATGCTCATGGTTGTGAATTGGTGATCTATCATTACCTAATTTCTCAATATTTATACTCCTTATATAACATATACCTAATTTATCAAAATTTATACTCAAGTTTCTGGCCAAATTTCTCTATAAAACCAATAAATTCAACCAAATTACATTGCACATATTTCAAAGTACCTAACAATATTCACAAACATAATAATAACTAACATATGATACAAAGTCGCATAAACCATAAACACAACCATAAGTTTCTACTTCACAACCACAGTATATACTATAACACCTACACATCAACTTTAGACAAATCAATTCCTACACAGCATTTTCAAAAATAAAACCATCAAACATAACATATACTTAATTTATCAAAATATATACTTAAGTTTCTGGCCGAATTTCTCCATAAAATCCACAAATTCAACAAAAGTAAATTGACATATTTCAAAATACCTAACAATGTTCACAAACATAATAATAACTGACACATGATACAAAGTCACATAAACCCATAAACACAACCATATATTTCCACCACACAACCATAGTATATGCTACAACAACTACACATCAACTTAAGACAAACCGATTCTTGCATAGCATTTTCAAAAACAGAACCATCAAAGGTGTTGTCACTTAACCAGAACCAATATGTAAATCACTAATGCTACCACTCAAACATGTCTGCTTTCTCGAACGTAAGACCATGCTTAATTCCCCTTCTAGCAATCTCTTTTTCCTGTTGAAGTATATATAAAAAAGTATCAAACTACCCATAAAAATTATAGAGTCTAATTACAAAAACTAACCAAGTGTCATATATTCACTAACAAATCAAACATACATCATTTTAAGAATAACAACTAGTTTATAGCTTTTTTGCAACTACATTTGTTGTGACCTTTCTTATAACAATGACTACAATTTGACACACGTATTTCAACTTGTGATGGTATCCTCTTAGTCCTCCTATGACCTGGCTGACTGCGAACATCCGGAGCATTGATTACATTTCCTTCATCAAGATTTGACTCGTTAATGTCAAAAGTTGAGATTGGATTAATAATTCCTTTGTATGTTTGGCGATACATTCTAATCTTGAAATACTGATCGCAAAATTCATACAACGATAATGATTTCGACTCAATAGCAGCACAAGCATTCTTGCATAGAAGCTTATTGATCTGTCAAGCTCTGCATGAACAACTCTTATCAATTAAATCAACAGCAAAGGATTTTTCACTATCAACTACCTTAAACCTCCAATTACATGACCAATGCACTCTCAAATTTTGGGATTTAAGATGAACACTAGCAATAATCTTCTCTTTTTTGGGACTTAATTCCTTAACCATCACCATTGTTGATTCACGTCGCCGATGCATTATGTTTAGGATTTGCATGCAAATGTGGTCCACCATAGCCACAATAGGGAGATAACGAGTTGGTTTAACCCAATTATCCCAACACTCGACCATGTTATTATTTATAACACTCCATCTATCACCAAGAAATGAATCATTTGCTAAACTTTGTGGCTTAGAATGTATAATAATTAAATCCTATGACAAGTGGCATGGAGTCTATGATATTTTTTATATGTTGTTAATGCTCCTGTAAAGATGGAGCATATGCAGCTTTCTTGAATACCGAAGACCAATTTTTTGTTATGTT
This sequence comes from Boesenbergia rotunda, assembly GCA_024364735.1. Lineage (NCBI taxonomy): Eukaryota > Viridiplantae > Streptophyta > Magnoliopsida > Zingiberales > Zingiberaceae > Boesenbergia > Boesenbergia rotunda. Next base: position 379,229 of record JAGFNQ010002240.1, on the reverse strand, counting down.
TTGAATAACTTTGCAATACCTATAATAATAATAAAATCATTTTTGATTCAAAACATGTATTAATATAAAATTTAAATTAAAACTACAAAATAAAAGTAGGAAATTAATTATTTACCTGCTTCACAAAATTATCTACTAAATGCCTCAAACAATACGCATGGTGACTACCCCACAAATAGTTGCTCAACTGCTTTTATAATCCCAGAGTGTCTATCAGAGAAAAGAGTGAACTTATTGAATGAAATACTTTAATATGAAAGTATGATACTTCTTAAAAGATTACAAAACCATTCTCAATTATCATCATTCTCTGTATGCACTACCGAGTAAGCAATTGTGAAAAGATCATCATTGCCATCCTTCAACACAGTAATTAGGATACTACCTTTGTACTTATTCTTTATATGGGTCTCATCCAAAAAAATCAACGGCCTACAACTAGTAACAAAATCAACTGCGCATGCATGAAAACAATTGAATAACCATTTAAATTTATTAGTTACGAGATCAATCTAGCACTCAACAATACTGCCAAGATTTGTTTCTCAAATAGCATGACAATACCATCTTAACCTATCGTAGCATCCCCTCTCTGTACCATGAATATCAGGAATCGCTAATTCCTTGTCTTTCGATACTTTGCGATAGTCTAACTCTACCTCATAATCTCTTTATAAGTCTTTCTGAATTGTACAAGGGCGATAAGAGGACTCTTCTCTCAATTTATCTTTCACCACATTAGCGATCCAAATTGCATTGACTTTAAGATGCCCTCTAGTATGTAGATTGTTCTCACCACATGTATGTTGCAGGTTACATTTTCGAATCCCAAATATACTATCTGCTTTATATTTTGAAGCATAAATTCTCCATTCACAACTCCTTTCATTATAAATAGCAATAACCTTCTCATTGTCATTTTTTCTATATAAAAATAAGCGTCTTATAGTAACAACATAGTTTTTAACATATCTTCTAAAATCAGCAACATCCTTGAATTTTTGTCCTTCACCATGAATGCAATGTTGGGACCGATGGCACAGATAGAGGGGGAGGGGTGAATAGCTCGGTCACCCCAATTCAACTCTCTTCCTCCAATTGTTAGCACTAGCGGAAACTTAATCTATCAATTAATACAATGCTAACACTTTACCAGTTATGTGGTTCGGAGATTGCTTGCTCCTACTCCACGGCATGTCCTTGAGGTGGACGAACCCTTGATCCTTTGGTGGATCACACCCCGACAATATCCGACTAAAGCTTTCTCCTTCTCGGTGGAGAACAACCTCTCACAAACCTTCTTCCTCCATACAAGATAGAGCTAGGGTTTTGGAGGAAGATGAGCACTTGGAGCTTGAGCACTAGAGTAAGGATATCATAATGAATTGCTAACATATCTCAAGTCTCAAGCTCCACTTTAAATAGTGGAGAGAGAGCTGTTAATCAAATAGCTCAGCCCCGACACCAGTCGACTGCCCTCAGGGACAGTCGACTGATGTCCAGCCAACGATTAGCCAACGACTAGCCTAACGACTCTATTTCGAACAGACCAATTGACTGCTCTGGAGACCAGTTGACTGCTTTTGGCTGCTCGACCATACAGAAAGATCAGTCGACTGGTGTCCACACCAGTCGACTGCTATAGTGCTCTCTCAGTAGTGCCAGCCGACTGGTTCCCTTGCTAGTCGACTGACTACTTACAAATGCACTCTCAACCTTTTCGGAGTTCACCCTTCGCGTATGCCTTAAAGTCCACTTCCTTGGCTTGCCCCTTGAAGTTCTCTTCCTACGGCTCTCGTCCCTCGGATGCACACACAAGCCCGCAGCTTGTCTCCATGCCATCCTTGACGTATGCCTTTGAAGTCTACTTTCTCGGCTCGCCATTGAAGTCCTCTTCCTCGGCTCTCGTCCCTCGGATACTTCACTCCATTAATTCTCATGTGTGATTCATTAAGTCCTACAAGACTCAAACACACACATCAAATCCACATGAAAACCTAATTTAATCACATTGACACACACATCAAAACCAATGATCTACCCTATCAAACTTGGGTCGATTGCACCAACATGCAATTAATCCAAGCATCTATAGTATTCGGCAACAAGGTCTATTCGATCTCCTCATCACTCCTAGATTGTGTGTGTTCCTCCTCAACCCTTACCAGTTTGATACAAATTTATTAAGATGCACCGGACACAAATAAGTATAAAATGTTGGATCGAGAGAAAATGATAGAGGGGGGGTGAATATCGTAAGTCGTTTCGAATTGAACAAGAGAAAACGCAGCGAAAAAATTAAAACAAAACAATACACAAACACCAAGATTTTACTTGGTTCGGAGTCGCGGTCGGCTCCTACTCCAAGGCCCACGGTCGTTGACAGTTTACTGCGGGCAATTCTATATGTGCGCAAAATAGTTATAGAAGGATGATTACAATAATAGTGCCAGTAAGGAAAAAAGACAGCTCTTCGTTACCGACGTCCGGTGTGGAATGTATCTTGGAGCAGAGGGACGTCGTCGGCGCTTGTATCTCGAGTTGGGAGGTTTCTGTAGCAGAGCGCCTCGAGTAGAAGAGCGTGAGAGCGTTGGAAGAAGTTCTTGTTGAGAAGCCTTGGGGTTGGGTGCTATTTATAGCACTTCGGGGCGCCCTGAACGTTGGGGG